>JAKSYS010000738.1:0-29088 GCA_022925895.1 Fragilaria crotonensis | reverse complement strand
AACGTGTTCACTGGATATTCGCATCTCCCCGAACGTGCCGTCCGAGATATCCGATATGTTAGACTTGTGGTGCCACGAATGCAGCAAGTCTGACGAGAGTAAGGTGACGTGGAAGTTCATTGAGGGCCAGCATGGTAAGGCAGCTAACGACATGCAACAGCACGCCACTACCTCAACCGATACGGAGGTCAATCCTTGGTATGGTGTCTTTTTGAAATCCCTCGAAAGCATGGACCTGAAAGTCAACCCACAAGTCTTTCCCGCCGCCACTGATTCACGGTTCTTGCGAGCGTTGGGGGTTCGAGCACTGGGCTTTTCACCTATGCGTAACACGGAGATCATGTTGCATGAGAATGATGAGTATATTCCTGAGTCGACGTTCTTGGAGGGTATTGCAATTTACGTTGGACTCATTCAGGATCTTTCCTGTCAAGGCCAGCTCCCCGGCGTCGATCCATGAATCCATTTTCGTAAGGGTAAAAGTAATGCAACATGTAAATGCTGAATGCTGCACCTATCTTAGCCTGCCTGTCGCTGTGCAATGTCAAGGGCGAGAGGTGCTACCACGGAGTCGATTATCCCGCGATTGACCACCACTTGGATACCAAGCCTTCTGTTTCGATGCGACCTTTTATGGAATTCTATTGCTAAATTTGAAGCTTGTACCTGAAAATGTGGAGCTATTTGATTAAGTATCAATCGGACCATCGATAAAGCAATGCAATATGAAAGGAGAATTCAATAAACGTCAATAAACGTGAACGTAGTGGAAACACATGTATTGGCCCCCAACCCCCTTGTTCAACAGGCACCGACAGGATTGGTGCTGAAGAAGTCGTCAAGCCCCATGACTGTATCTTCAAGTTGATGCTGAAGGTCGTGAAACGGATTCACTGCTTCTTCCACCTTGAACATCTCAAAGTCATCGTCGACTTTCTCGCCTTTGACGAACGCGTCAGCCGGAGTCCAGTCGTATGAATCAATAACTGCATCTGAAGCGGCGACGCCTCACCATGACAGCAACCTGTTTCCTCTTGCCGCTGAGCTGCACTCCAATATTTGACATGACCGCTTCTGTAAGCGACATCGACTTCCATTGCATGTCCTCGTCACGCTTTTTGTGGGTCGAATGAGGAACCTTGTTCTCAGTACTTCGGACGTGGCACACCACGTCGTCTGTTCTGTAAGCAGCATTTCTTCGTCTGTATCTTCGTCACACTCGGTCTCATCAAAGGATGGAAAAGATTCGAAAAGCTCGTCTCGCTGCTGTCCTCGTTCTTGACGTGATTGTTGGTTTGAGTTGAAGACCCGCTGATGGAATTGGAAGGGACAAATTGAAAGACCCCGAGGACGTCGTAGATGGTACGCGTCTTGTCCTTAGACTTCACAGCCGTGATGGCTGCACGAAGAGCATGGCCAACTTTCTCCTTTCGTTTAACCAAACCAACTTCATCCCAGGTTCCGTCCTTGTTCTTTTCAACAAACTTTCCCTGCGCGGCTTTGATAATGCCAAGGATGCTTTGGATCATCAAGGAACGCTCAGCTTTCGTCCTCAAGGCAGCAAACCCAGGAGCATGATTTTCAACGATGACACGGAATCGCCGGTTTCCCACGTGGTTAAAGGCATGACGGCTTCTGTTGCACAGAACGTCGTACTTGCCAGGCGCGAAGCCCTCAAGTATGGAGGATCCATTCTTACGTAACAACTTCTTGCTAGCCTTGTCGCTCGTCTTCAGCCTGTCACCGGAGTTCTTGAGCTTGCAAACAGCAGCGTTCTTGATGGATGGCTTGATTTGCAGCTGGGAGGAACTCTGAGTCAAGTCTGGAATCATTATCTTTGCATTCGGTGAGGTGACAACTCCAGAACTTGCATCATTTATGCCCGAACTCTGAAAATCCATATCCTGGCATGTACTCGGAGTATTGGATACAATACACTCTATCTTGTTACGAATGTTGTAAGCGTTTGTAAAAAATGTACTGAAAGTACGCGCCAGGTTAATAGATATCCTGTCTGGGGTTTTAAATGACATATTTGCTTCGGACTTCGAGTGGCGGAACTTATGTCCTGTTAGACGTTGAGTATCAGAGTTTTTGTTTCCTCGCGTACATCGACTACTTTACATATGTCTCTAGTATTGGAAGTACTTTAAATGGGGAACGACGGAACGACATTGAGAAATTGCTCGAGTCAGGATGGACGTCAGCATTCGATTGCTCTCTGTATTTCGTACTCGGAGTCCAGTACCATCGTCCGCTTTGTCAAAATAGTTAGAGCTCGTTTGAGATTGAAGTAACTGAATTGCGATTTCAAGACACACATTTATTTTTAGTACCACACTTACCTCAAAAGAGACATAGCGTTTCGCGTTCACTCAATGGGGCATGCGAGGTTTTGAGGAAACGGCATCAATACTCCACAGATAGGGAAAATCAACAAGAGCGGAACATGACTCATGTCCGATATACCTGGGACTTGTTACTGAATAAACCATGAAGGGCTGTTGTCACGCGAACATGGATCTCATAGGTGGAATCATTATTTACATTTTACTCCATACTGCAGTACTACTACATCAGAGCATCACCTCCGCTGGAGCGAAATCTGAGTAATGACCCCATGATAGTTTGTCCAAAATTTCGGACATATGGGCTCGCACACCTTTATTGACCTATTTTGGACGTATTTGTTGCATCTTGAATCTTGAACGCACAGCGTTCGGAGTTTTTTCCAAGAAGCTCATGAAAAACGAGAAAGAATAGTTACGCTCCTTCTACTAGTTTCACCTGGTACTGTACTGTGGTAGATGCTGGTAGATTAATGATGATTTCCTCATGATTCATATGCTTGGACTACAGATTACTCGGAGCTCTCTAATACTAGTTGACAATGATGATTAACCTGGCCAGTCCTCATTTAGTCCATAGTCTACAAGTATACATACTACTGCAGTGGGTGCCTCACAATTGATTGGATCTGTTAGAGATCTAGTACTGTCAGCCACTCTGTCACAATCATGTCACTCCTAAAACCATATGGCAATAAAGTAAATAGTCCTTTATTTTTCATAATCTGTCCATGATCCTTCCATGAGATCCAAGAATCAGAACTTTGAGTCCTGCTTGTCACATTTTGAATTTGCTTCTCTAAGTAAGTCAAATCATGAGTGTTGCTTGTTGAGAACTTCAACAACACTCCTTTTGCTATGCTGGACAACCATCCTCAAACACCACTCAATAAGTGGGACTAAGACAACACATCATTTGTGAGACTCCAACTAATGTTCCAGATCTCACCTTCATTTTTCAGCTAGGTTCAATCTCATAATAATTCACATCCCAAGCAAAACAGTAATGGCCTTCATTTCTTAGCATCATCTCTACACTTTCTACTACAAATTTGTACCAACAAATCAATACTGCCATGGCCTATCTCTTCAAGCCTGCTTTGCCCAAAGCTGACAAGCCATCAGGTTCACTTCCTTCCCTTCAGTAGACTTCAGGTCCTACAAACCTTAAGTCTACTGTGGCTGGGCCAGCAGTACTCACATACCAACTAAATAAATGCTGTCAGGATATAGTACAGAAGAGTACTGTACCTGAGAGTGGTCACATGCTCCTTACATATTTATGTTGTACAGTACTCCAGCACTCCAGATACAGTACACAGTACTGTCAATTGTACAGTTTACATGTACAGTATGCCAGTAGTATAGTACTCCGTATTCTACATAAATGCAGTATTACTGCTGGTACTAGCAGGCATACATAAGTGGCTGCTGGTACAAGGTGCAATGTACAGCAGTATTGTCCTAGGTGTCAATCAAAATTTCATTCTTTGTCAATAATGAGCGACCTCCTGAGTTTATCTTCCACAATTTTATGTTTAAACATCATGCCCTGCATATTCTGGAACTCAGCCTATGTCTTTGTGGTATAGTCAATCATGGACCAACCCGCACTGTGATTTCACGAAGAGTGGTTTGATGATAGTAGCCAACATAATTGGTGTTCACTTCACCAGCCGCCTGCAACACTTTGTTGAATCAATTCATTGATGAGAAGAGTGTGGGTTGGCTGCAAATGCGCTGTGCTTGATAGAACTGTCACAAATATTCTTCCAATACGTTTTTCCATCTTGATCAGTACCAATTAATACGGCATTTGTCATAACAAAAGCATATGCAGCAGCAGAAGCTATTTTCATGTCTACATCAATCTGGCTTGAAGTTACCAGGAGCAACAGTTGGATGACCAACAGTGGAGCCAATGGCTTGGTCTTCACCCTGGTTGTTGGTATTCATGCTGGCATCTTCCAGCCATGCTTTCAAAATCTGCAATCTGTTTATGAATAAAGGTAAAAGAAGTGGCAAGGAGGTGAGGATCAAGCGACTGAACGACAATCATTGACACCAAATGACAATATTGAAAAGGTTACACAAGAAATCCAATCTGAGTCTAATGTATGGTGCATGCCAGTTTTTTCTTGTGCTGGATAAATTTGGAAAAACGTCTGGATGCGGTGTGAGAAGGAAAGCACCATAATGTCCAAAAAAGGTTTCTCAAGGCTTGAGAGCAAAATGTCCTATCCAGTACGGTAACTGCTCCTTACTGTAGTACTCCAGTACTCCGAGTCGTCCAGTACAGTACTCTTCCCAGTAGCACCTGTAGCACTCAACCAAGTACGTCGTACCAGGTAGGACTACAGTAATACTCTCTAGTTAAGACCCCTCGTAGGATAAGACCCACCCCGCCAAAGAAGGTCATTTCCCAGACATGGGCATGCCAATCCAGCTGTACTTCGTTCTCTCTAGAATGGACAACCTGACCGGAAAGAGGACAAAAAGCGCTTCAATTCCATATATAAGACTTATATAATCAGATGACGTTACGAATGATTTCTAGTCGAATATACAGCTGGTTGGACAATAGTTTTGACGGATTCCTCGGGGCGCCAACAGACGTTTTCGGGTTTTCGGCCCAAAACGCGCCGAACAAACCATGCATGCGTGCGCAGCACACACATTCTTCAACGGAACAAAATAAAGAGCAGTAGTCCGATCATTGTGGACAACGACGTCAAAAACAACAATGGGAACCAACAACAGTGAGGACGTTTCTCAGACACGAGCCAGATTTAAATGTTTTTTATGGTTCACATTTGAACGGAATCTTGCTCTCAGTTTACGTAGGTTAAGACCCACCCCCGCCAAAATTGGACAAAATCACGCACAATTCCTGGGTCTTAACAAGAGAGTTTTACGTTACCACATAAAAATGGCCTTGGCCCAATAAAACGGCTTTGAACCAATCTCTTGTGAATTTCAAGGAACTCTACACAAAAACAATCCATTTTCCATAATTTCACACCGTGACCTATTATAAAGCTCTCCTCAGATAACCAATGGAGATATGTTCTGCTGATAGAAAAGCATTTTAATTGCTCAATTCTCTGAAAAAGGCATGATACTGTAGATGAGATGTCAAAACACTTGTTGCGACCATTTTCACATGTCGAGGATGCCCTCCCACTTTCAAGCTACAGTTCTGTATATTTTCATACGTTTGAGAGAATTCCACTTGGCGTTCGTTCTACACTGTGTGGTATAAACTGCTCGTACAAAACCCTGTACCAATACAATTTTGATTGACGATTCATTCATCAAACTCTTGTGAAAAATATGAAGAACGGAATATAAAATATTATCTATACTAGTATATGCTTTTATATTTATACACGACTTTGAACCAGTAAATGAAAAACGAAGTCTTGTATATCATCGATAGGCAATTCGGATCTTGCTGCAGTACTTTGATCATTCCTCATTGCTGATGACAAGCAGATGATGGATCAACGACATAAGAACTGTTCTTTGAACATTTATCTTTCTACGCAGATATCCTACACCTTTTTAAATTTGCTTTGTGCGTGCGTGTGTGTGTGTGTGTGTTTGTTACGGAGTATGACCACTCTGGGGTACTGTTGTACTGTTACGTGGATTCCATGTACTACAGGTCTACAGTACATAAATCGATGGTAATTCATGTTGAAACGACAGTGAGTTACTTTAATTCGTACAGTACTGTACGAATTCAAAGTTACTGGATGGAATACTCATGGAATTTGGTGTGAGCAGGGTTGCTTCACAAATGCTACTGTAAAACATACCGTGCGATGAACTGCAATACTGGGGCATGATAGCACAACTCTGGGGGTCTGTGGGTACTGTGTACTATACGTCATGAAGTAGCTTACGTTGGTACCAAAAGTATGCTACTGTAGTAGGTCTGAGGGCCATATTATACGGCGAAACAAAATTTTGAAGTTTCGAAGTTTCAATAGGTTATGAATGTTCGAAACTTCGAAATCCATGACGTCGCCGTGGTCCCCAAAATTTTTGAGGTGACCACGCCCAAATCATTGAAGTTCAAAGTTTCGAACATTCATAACTTATTGACCCTGTAGATTTGTTGCATAGATTTCACTGGTAGAACGTATTTTTTGCATTACTATCCAGCAGCATGAGCGAGGTGATCCTTCCTCAGCATGACGATGAGTCAGTAGATGATGACTGTGACGATGGTCAACTTGAGGAGGAGGATGAAAGCATCATCATATCAAATGCTCAAAGGGCTTATGTCGAGAACAATAACAGCAAGAAGCATCTGTTTTTGATGTGTATTGGGTTGGTAGACGATGGAGGTACCCGGTGCTTGATCTTGATGTTGAGCCATGGAGTGGTATAAAGAAGACATCAAGCCAGCGAGGACGGAGTATGCAGAGGAGATAGTTCGGCGCAGCAAGCTTATGTCTACTACTGCAGATCGGGTCCACCAGCAGCATAAGCCTGCAAACTGGAGTCTGACGAAGTGCGTGGAATGGCTCCAAGAACACCCTGTGGTGGACCAACAAGATATCTCGTTTCTGAAAAATGAGGTACAACGAAAAAGCAATTATTTTGAATGCTCAGCGTGAGCAGGCTGAGGAAGACATCAAACTGGTGGGCAGTGGAGAGGTTCCATTCCATACATGCGGTTGATTATGTGCCTTACGGAGGATGATATCAAGGCAGCTTTTCTTCGGCGAGCGGATACGACAAACTCGCCACCAACTTGATGCTCGGAATTCAGATGTACGACCTCCAACTGCTTTTCAGCTTATTGCCGATAGATGGAATGATGAACATTTTAATCCAATTGCAGCGGTATCTGAATGCCACGAGGATTTCTCAGTCCCAACTAACTGTGGCCACAGTCAAGTTGTGACACTGATGCGAGCTACGCCACAGAAAGTTGAGGATACTTGGCATCGATTCGGTCAAGCCTTCTTCGCATCATCCAAAACTGGGAGAAGCGGGCAAGGCGAAGGAGGCAGACATGCTGGCACTGATGACGACGAAGAACAAGATGGACGAGAGGAGTCTGATGATCCAGAGGAATTTATCATATTCGACACATCGTCTGTGAGATTCGGATCGCTATCAGAACGAGTCGTTCTGAATGTGCACTCCAGAACCGAGCAGCCTTTCTCTGTGGAAAGCCTTACCTGCTCTATTTTGGGAAGTAGCTGACCGTCACCAGCTTTTGCAGTCTGCACTTCAGAGACTGGATGATGATGTTGGTGCATCAGATGCATCATCAGCTCCTAGTGCAACAAGCAGCACCAACCAAGGCACCTGACGACGACGTCAAAGAGAACAACCAACAGCACCGTATCGAGACGACATTTTGATCTCTCACAGTCAATTCGTTTCCTTTCCAAAGCGGAAGATGATCGTCAGGTCCGTCGTCGTATTTCAGAGCTTCAAGACGAGGCACGTAGATATCGAAGAATGTATGCTGAGTCTGATGACCCGAACAGTGCTCGGGCTCGATTCTACCTGGAAGAAGCCCAACAAATTGCACGAGAAATTGAATCGCTAGAAGAACCGTTGATCACAACACCAATAAGCCGAAATGGAACTCCGAGGACTCCGCGGACTCCTTGATACTAAAGTCATGATACACCAGTACTAGCTACTCAAACAAGCAAGGCGGACACTGGACACATTGACACTAGCTAGTAAGTAGTAGATGTCGTTGCTTATTTTAGGAATTCTAGGAATGACGACGAGTGCTCCTGGGCACCGGACGTGTTAGATTTGCTTCCGCAACCTTGTTATGCAAATAGTCACGAGGCAGCGGTTGATGTAAGGCAACTGCTTGTGCCCGGTATTGGCGTATTCTACGGCGACGGGATTGTCGATCAATGTCATCAAAGTGCAAACCTCCATCTATGAGTTGACGTGGAAAGAGAACTCGAGTTCCGGTGCTTGTTGTTACAGTCTCAATGGGAATGCCTCCTTGCATCTCGGTTCTGAGCTCATCGAGTGCACTTGAAGGTGGAGCATGCGCTTCTTTTTTGTCAATACAAAAGTTGTGAAGCTTTGCAAGAGCGATCACAAGAGCGACTATCTTCTTCAGAGACACTCGCATTGGAATAGCGCTGCGAAGGATTGCCCACCGGTGAGTAAACATACCGAACGCACACTCAATCTGGATTCGAACCTGTGAATGATAAAAATTATAAGCGTCTTTGCTGAGACTCCAGAAATGGCGTTGCCATGAAGATTGAGTTGAGGTAAGCATTGTCTCCAAACAGACACAGGCCTGGCGCAAGAAGACCATTCTCCAATCGCAAAAAAAGAGACATCCCTTCAAACGCCAAACAATCAGAGGTAGATCCAGGATATATGATCGACATATCTAAGAATTTACCTCGGGAATCACAAACTGCTTAGCAATTGAGTCCAAATTTATGCTTGCGTCCACAAAAGAATTTACCTGGGCTGCATCCGGCGTTGGCACAATCAGCATCTGTAGGTTTGTGTATCCACACAAGGATTCCATCAATCGCCCCAGCGCAACAGTCAAAGCCTGCACCAGATTTCATTCGGAATTTCTCTGCAATCGCTCGCTGTTTGTCATGGTCAGATGGATACGAGATTCGAAAATCACGGTGTGCATTGATTGCATCGACAACATACCAGACAGCATTCATCATGTCAGTGTACCCGATACAATACGAAGTCATTATATCATAGGGGGAACCACCGGCAAAATAGCGAAGTGCACAAGCAAGTTGAACAGATGGAGTTATCGGGCCATTGGGAACATACCGATAGTTCTTTTTGTGCATACTAGAAGTAGTATGATAATGATTTCTCCTCTTCTTGACAAGCGAAAATCGAATGATCCCATCTCGAAGTTTTTTTGCAAGCCTTATGAAGGAATGATACTTCATCCGGTATGCTTTCTTGAAGTTGGTGGGTCCAAGCTGCTGGTAGATATCTTTCACTTGGTTTCGGGAGCGTCGGTGAGCACCAATTGCTCGAACTCGACGACGACGAGGGCTAAAAGGTCGTTCTTGTTGTCCTTGGCGCCACTGAACTACTTTTGCTGCTGCCAACGCAGCAGACTGGACAGCAACACTTATACTAGTAGTGCTGGAGGGGGAAATTGTGCTCATGCTCGATGCCGTGGCCTGGTTTCTGGTGCTGACTGGTGATGAACAAATCCACCAGCATGAGAACAATAAGAGGTACTCGAGTACCTCCTCCTGAAGCTGGATCGTCTTGGTGCTCATACGAGTGCAGTTTCGACCCAGCCACTACTACGTTGCTGGAATCTTCGTACAAACATGCGGATGTGAAATTCGCGCGAGTGTCGATATTCGAAACTTCAAAACTTCGATGTTTGCAGTTTGCTGTATAATTAAAGGCGAGATCGAAACAAAAAATCGAACATTCATAACCTAATAGACAATGGGTTATGAATGTTCGAAACTTCGAAACTTCAAAATTTTGTTTCGCCGTATAATATGGCCCTGATGGGCTACGGAGTATGACCAGTTTTGGGTACTGTGCGTCCTGTATCCTGTAGACTTGTAGTGTATATCATACTCCGATCAGTTGTGAGGAACCCACTCTCTACTAGAGTATTAGATCATAAACGTTACTAAAGTAACGTTACGCTGGTAGATTTTCACTGACTGATACTAAGTGCAACGAGACGCTCTACGCAAATCTAAAATACCCCTCTGAGGACAGCAGTACCTTCACGCGTAATTCCTACATAGTTGAATGGTATTTTTGATGATCCGGTAACGCTGTGGGTACTCAAAAATGGTACAGAAATGTTACTTCTGATCTAAGTAGAACGTTACTCGAAAGACACTCTCTCGGTGGTACTTCTAAGTTCTCCGGGTACTTCGGAGCACATACATGTACAAGCAACAATAACAACAACAACAACAACACGACACCACCAACAACTGCATGCGAATCCACCTCCGCCTCCTACAAGACAAGAATTCAAGAAAAGTGGCTTCTTGCTCCAGACAAGAAGGAGGATGATGCACAAAGAATGGAGGCTACTCGTTTCCAGATATGGATGTTTGGAGTTTGGACGATCATTCTGGATGCCACACTGGTGCGATATCATCGCAAACGAATTTGAAGCAATGGCATTGCGAACAATCTGAGTTAACAGAAAGTTGTGGGGTGCTCTCTCGATCTCGGATCTGTTTCAAATTTGTCATTTGGACCAGAATTGATGGACTTGTGGTCCGATATGTGGTGCAGAAATAGAGTCCGGATGCAACTCTGGTGTGATATCATCGCAAACGAATTTTGAAGAAATGGCGTTGCGAACAATCTGAGTTGGCAGAAAGTTTCGGGGTGATCTCCAGATCTCGGATCTGTTTCAAATTTGTCATTTGGACCAGAATTGATGGACTTGTGGTCCGATATGTGGTGCAGAAATAGAGTCCGGATGCAACAATGGTGTGATATCATCGCAAACGAATTTTGAAGAAATAGCGTTGCGAACAATCTGAGTTGGCAGAAAGTTTCGGGGTGATCTCCAGATCTTGGATCTGTTTCAAATTTGTCATTTGGACCAGAATTGATGGACTTGTGGTCCGAAATGTGGTGCAGAAATAGAGTCCGGATGCCACATTGGTGCGACATCATTGCAAACAAATTTTGAAGCAGTGGCGTTGCGAACAATCTGAGTTGGCGAAAAGTTTCGGGGTACTTTCTCAATTTCAGATCTGTTTCAAATTCTTGAATTGAACAAGAATTGATGGACTTGTGGTCCAATATGTAGTCAAGAAATAATGCAAGTGGACAGATGTTGAGTTGGGAAGGGACATGGTAAAATCTCGTCCATCGTGTAGTGGGCACTAGCTAGTAGTTATTAGGCACTTGCCATATGCACATACATGTATCATACAATTGTCCGCCGTGAACAGTCCTGTCAGACGTATTTTGCAGTGCTTCGTCGCGTGCGTACATTCTGTACCGGACCCTATGGTAACATCCTGCGTTATTATATTTCCTAGTTACTCTCGTAGTATGCCATAGTATTCATAATTAAAACTCTTGTGAAACTATTGGTTCCAAGCCATTTTTATGTGGTACCTGGTACATCGTACCTGGTAGTGCTGGTGCCCATACACCATGCACGTCGCATGTCGCCCGTGATGTACACTACAGTACATGAATGTGAGCGAATCTTCCAGGTCCTTGTTGTTGCCCTGACCTCATGCTAACTAAGAGTGCAAACTGTCAACTACTCCAATGCCCTACTTGTGAATCTCTGAAATAAAGGAGGTAATTTGTAAATGCGTCTCTCAATCTTTTTTCTTCATTTGTGTTGGCTTCATGCTTGTCAATTCCACTCCCTGACTTTGGACTTGCTGTTGTTGTTCGCTTGCAACTGCCTTCGTTAGCGCGTCAACTTGCGCTTCCCATTCGACCGACTCTTGCATCAGTTGCAGAATCCGCACAATAACAAACAACAGAGTCAATGAAAAACCGGCCAAATAAAGATTTCGTTCACTCCTAAACTTGCGTTGCTTCATCAAATCATGTACGATGCGGTCATGTTCTGGGGTTGTGTGCTCGAGTTCCTTGGTTGAAATATACTGAACTGACGAAATGGATTCAAGGAGAGCCAAGGATAAGGCTATCCCGATGAAGATGATGACCTTCCCCAAACGATTGCCCAAGTCCAAGCGGTTGATCTGACGCGTTATCGCATTGCGAATCTTGCGAGGGACGGGAATGACCAATATCAAAGTGACCATCAATTCGAACATGAGGAAGAACCATACTGAGGTCCAGATCAGAGACGCCATGGTTGTATAGGACTTTCAAAGAGATGTTGTTGTTAGTGGTGTGGGAGTGAAAGCATGAAGTGGTGTAACGAAACAGTCCAAAATTCGGTTATGCAGTGTTCGCAATATGATTTTCTGTCGTGTGGAAGCTGAAAGAACAACGTGTAAAAAATAATCCTGGAATTTTCAATTGACGGTACCAGTACTTGAACTGCAGTGGTTCTGGGTCTGCGTGTTCTCAAGTATTGTTAACATTCTATGGTACGAGTACTGAGTACAGTACCTGGTATGCATACAAGTACTTGTATGACCAGGCAGCAGGCAGACATCGAGGGATGCATGCATGCATAATGCATACGACTTGTACTTGTACCTGGTACATCGTACCAGGTACTAGTACTGGTATGCATACCTGGTATTGCTTATGGGCGACGTGCGAGCGTGCAAGTGCTACTGGGTACTTGGTACACTGTACAAGGGTACGGTGTATACTCGTTACTCGTATGTACATAGTACATACAACTGAAATCTTTCACGTGTGCGTATGCATACTGCGTACTACATGTACCGGAGGTGTCTACTCAGTATGGTACTCCGAGTACAGTATTGTCTATTGTCTATGCGCCCCGACGAATCTTTCATGGTACCCCATGTACTGGAGTACTCGAGTACTACCTACCAGGAACGATCTTTTACTTCCAGTACTGGTACTGGCATGATGGAATGCTACGGTAGGTTTCTCGGCCACTCGAAGCCGTAAATTTAGGGCATGTTCCAGTCTCGAGTTGCATGAATACCAAGTTACGAGTAGAGTTGCTCCGTACCCCAGACACACCGGGGTTCGAGATGTCAAGATTTTTTCGTTGGAATTATTATTATTATATACTAGTGGGTGCCTCCCAATTGGTCGGACTTTTGGAATACGTGTACGGTAAAAACGAAAAAACCCACGCCTCCCAATCGGTCGGACTTTTGGAATACATGTACGGTATGGGTTGTGCACGGTTGTGTGTAGTGGCAAGCGTGCTGCAAATGATGTGTTTTACAACACAATTAGATGAGGAAAAAAGTGACAAATTCATAGAAATTTGCTAATTTAGATTGCCAAAATACACAGTATTGAAGTTGTTTACAAATCCTGTTGATGATACTGAGGGCACAGTTTTGATATCAGGACCTCCTTATAAACAATGTTGTGCAGAAGATGACCATCAGTAAATATGAAAAGATCATGGGTTACGAACTCTTGAGAGAGCAACGTAAAGCTGGCCATGTGCAAATACACCTTGTGGCAAGAAAATGCCAACTCTTCGCAATGTTTGACCTTGACTCTTGTTGATCGTCATTGCATATGCTGGTTGAACTGAAACTGACGCGTTTGAAGACAAATGGCAGCTCATCTTGAGGTGATAGGAGAGCAATCCGTGGTATGTCCACAATTTCTGCAGTGGTAGGAATCAAACACTGGAGGACAGACTGTGAGATACGGCGAACAATGAGACGGGTGCCATTGCTGAGTGTGCTTGATAGGTTTCGAGCAGCATGACCAACATGCCTTTTTCAGAGTGAGGCAATGTGGTGGAAGGCCAGATAGCTCCAAAGAGTTCAGGAATTCAGGAGGATAGAGGGTATGTGCAGGATCATTAGGTTCCTCAGATATGATGTTGTCAATACTGAGAAACACATGTTCATCATGAGGTAGCCTTGAGGTTACCATATCATTGATTCTTTGAACATCTTTGTTTTTAGGACATAGAATAGCACGTTCAGACCAATAGGCTGGTTCATTGGAAGAAAAATCATCAAACACATGCTCAACCAGTTCGTTTGTATCCTGAGGCTGGAATATATAAGATGGTAGATTTATTGGGGAAGGCTCCATATCCTCGCCGATCCTCAACAGGAAAGATGCAAAATGGGAAAGTACTTCTTGGAACTCTGGGTTAGCATTTGTGTTCTGTAAGTCCATTCGCAATCGCATATTTTCAGAGAGTTGCATTACATTCACAGATGATGTTTGCCAGACTTTGGATTGTAGGACAGTTGAATGCACAGTGGTAGCTCTTCCAGCATGGCGTAGTATGGGAAGCACTTGACGAAAGTCACCACCCATGACGACAACCAAGCCACCAAATGGAGCATCATTACGTTCAAGTAAATCACAAAGAGACTGTGAAAGAACATCAAGACCAACACCCTTAAGCATTGTGATCTCATCAATGATCAAAATCTTTGCAACCTTCATAACTTCTGCCTTCTCTTTTGATAGGTTGCACATGGATGTTTCATATAATTGAATTGGAAGCCCGGATATATAGTGCAGAGTACGGCCCAAAGGGGCAAAGTTTGAGGCAGCAATGCCTGATATGGCCGTTGCAAGGGCAACCTTCCCTTCACTGCGCACCTTGGCAAGGATCATCCTGAACAACTCCGTCTTACCTGAGCCTGCAGGTCCATCAACAAAATAAACATTTTTCTGATTTTCAGTACCAGCATTGTTGTTCACAGAAGCAAGTACAGCATCAAAAATAGCACGCTGTTCAAGATTCAGGAGAGGGAGGCGATCCAGCTGCTGTTGAATATCAGTGTTGGATGATGACAGCTGCAATTCTAACAAATGGTTGACTGAATTGTTGTCCATGGCACTCCCATGCTCCTCAACCAGAAGTGTGCGGAGGGATGGTATCCATTCGAATACAGAACGGCTGTGCATTATCCCCAGAAGGGCATCAAGTTTACGCACAAGGAGGTCCTGCAGGTGTTGTTCACTAAGGCTGGGTTGACGGTGTGCATAGTCTTCTGACAGGGCAGCCCAGTGAGAGTCATAGAGTGACCTTGGGTCAGAGACATCACAGTTGAAGAGGATGATTGCAAAAAGTCTTCTGAGCCTTGCTGGGGAGAGTGTCTGTGTGGCTTCCTGCATGGCTCGATGCCACTCAGTATCATCATCTAGAAGACCCAATGTACGACAGGCATCTTGAAATGTTGGACAAAGTACATCATCAACGGTTCGTAGAGCTTCAAAGCTTGTTGCACCTTTCACTACAGTCAACATCCTTCGCAGGAAGTATCTCTCACCAGAAGAAGGGGAAGCACTGTAGAGGCGAGACACAGTGGGGAATGTCTGCCGGTGATTGGAGTCGTACCCAGCACTTCTCGACACCAGCACTTTTCCATGTGTAGTGTTGTGGGATGTCATGATAAAGGAACTGGCGAGCATACTGATCATGCCGATTGAGGTCCAACCAGGCAGTCAATTGTGTACAGGGTGGTCCTCTTGCAAGCACTTGAGCAACATTTTCATTTTCCTCAAAACCACTGATTGCTGATTGGGAAGATGGAACATTAGGCGCATCACATTGGGCTTCTCTGAATGTAGACGAAGGCTGAAGAGGCGCCAGCATGCCTCTGATGCAGAGACATAACGTCCATCAAGATAGAGCTTGATCTCATCAACATCTTCCCCATCTGGACTGCAGCACGGTCGTGTCCCTTGTATACATACTTGTAGAGGTACTTGACGGCCTGCACTGAATTGCACACCTCAACATTGATATGACAATCATACTTCTTGGTAAGATGGCAATTATATGGCACAACCCAGCGGTTGTCCAACTCAGCTCCTCGAACAGTTACAGTCCTTCCATCATCACGTCGATGATATTGAGGGAATCCATCATCATTGAGTGTTGTCTCATCTTGAAAGGGCCGGGATACTTGTCCTTGCATTCACCTGCTGGCTTTGTAGAACTATTACAACACTTCAAATTTTTCCATCGATTGGGAAACTTTGGTGCCACAGGGCCCATGCAACATACACCTCTTCACAGTTGCAAAAGTTCAGGATCTATCAATGCATCTGGGATCTCAGCTGAAACAATATGGTCAATGTCAGATTCTGTGCGCGGTTTGTCATTCTCTGCCAAAATGACCAGTACATGTGCATGTGGCAATCCTCGCTTCTGAAATTCGATGGTGTAGATAGCAGCCACAACCCTTCCAAGCACTTGCCGCTTCTGGAGGTCAAACATCATCTCTGTAAATTTGAGATGGAACACTCGTGCCACCAAATCTGGTCTGTCATTTACAGTTTGGCCAGGAAGAAGGTTTTCAACAACTTCTGGCCACTGCGGATTGGTTGTCATTGTAATAAAGAGGTCTGGCTTGCCCATTCGGCGCACAATTGCCAATGCATCCTGGCAAAGCTGGTGCATGTTTCTTGCACTCCAATGTGAGATGAAGGCAGAATGATTCGTCGCCCCAGCTGTCGAGTGTTTGTCACATCCTCACCAGCAACAGCATCTGCAATGCCTTGATAAAGTTCAGCACGCAATCTTGGTTGATTAAGACGGATGAAATTAAGACGGCCTTGTTCCACTTGGGCATAGCAGTCCACAATGTATTGGTGAAACAGCTTCCCTGCAAAGTGAAGGTGATTGGAGAACTGAGCAGCAGGTCGTATAAAAAGCCGAAATGCAGCATGCATGAGGCAAGTTAATCTTGTCAAATGTGGAGTCGTAGCATTTGGACCAGTTTGCATCATGCCAGGATGCCAGCCTCTTGGGGAGCCTGTTGGAAAAAGGAGTACATATGCCAGTGGAGAATAGTCGGGATGGAGCTCTGAGATTGACTGAATTGCTCCAGCACGAAGCAATACTCGAATATCACGGTTACCTGAACCTTCGTCAGGAAGAATCACAGCTACCTCACTGGAACTTGGTGCATTGTACCGTCTGTTGTCCAATTCAGGTTGATCCAGGATATGCATTGCAACATTGTGGCCAGGCAATTCAACATCATGATTACCATCAGTATTACTGGCCAAGGTTTCCTCATCAAGAGCTTGCTTGAATAATCCATACAGCCGGTTTTGATTCTGAATCATTTGCTGCAATAAAACCAAAGTATTCCTGTCCAAGGTATTCAAATGATGTAAACGATTGTCCACCTCATGGTTAGTGTCATAGAAATAGAGTTGTGCAAAAGCAGGATGCTGTCCAGGTTCTGGGAGCAATGATCCTAACCGGTGGTACATTGAGCCATGAATGCGAAAAGTATAAATTCCACAACTCCTATCAATCAAAGCATCATCCACATTAGCGCCTATTGAGGCAAAACTCAAGGCAGAGTTGTAGGCACGGATGTGTGGCATGAACAATTCATGTGCATGAAAAAGATCCATCAACACATTTGGTGTGGGATCGAGGGAGGAGAGATACCTTGCCCTTGGCACAGCAAGATGAAAAGTAGCCCCTTTCAGACCTTGATTCATTTGGAAAATGCAGTGCAGAGCAGCCCTGACATTCAACTGTGCATGGGCCAAGGACATGACGTGCTGGAGCAGGAGCAGATGAATAGGCTGCGCCATTGGTGCGTTGGCAACTTTGGCGTGTTTGTCTCATGTGCTCTTGGTGCTGAGTGGTGATGGCAGCCATCTGTGTGGCAGCAACAGGGTCACCTTCTTGAGATCTCTGGAGGCGCTCCAGACGTGTTTGTCTCATCTGCTCTTGGTTCCTAGTGGTGATGGCAGCCATCTGTGTGGCAGCTACAGGGTCACCTTCTTGAGATCTCTGGAGGCGCTCCAGACGTGTTTGTCTCATGTGCTCTTGGTGCTGAGTGGTGATGGCAGCCATCTGTGTGGCAGCAACAGGGTCACCTTCTTGAGATCTCTGGAGGCGCTCCAGACGTGTTTGTCTCATCTGCTCTTGGTGCTGAGTGGTGATGGCAGCCATCTGTGTGGCAGCAACAGGGTCACCTTCTTGAGATCTCTGGAGGCGCTCCAGACGTGTTTGTCTCATGTTCTCTTGGTGCTGAGTGGTGATGGCAGCCATCTGTGTGACAGCAACAGGGTCACCTTCTTGAGATCTCTGGAGGCGCTCCAGACGTGTTTGTCTCTTCTGCTCACGGTTCCTGGTGGTGATGGTGGCCATCTGTGTGACAGCAACAGGGTCACCTTCTTGAGATCTCTGGAGGTGCTCCAGACGTGTTTGTCTCTTCTGCTCACGGTTCCTGGTGGTGATGGCGGCCATCTGTGTGGCAGCTACAGGGTCACCACCTTCTTCTTGGGACAGGTTGCGAAGTTTGGCACGCTTTTCCTTGCTGCAATGGCAGCTGGCTTTGTTGATAGTGAATGTTTACTTGGGTGTGACATAATGGTTATATGCTGATTGGAAAGAATTGGAAGCAAGGAATTATGTGAGCGGTACAATTACTGTAGGTGTATGAGGTACTGGAGTCTACAGTACAGCGTACAGTACCATACTGTACAGTACTCGGAGTACATCTTATAGTGAGTGAGTGTATGAGGTACTGGAGTACAATGTAGAGTCGTAACAGGGACTACAGTACAGCCAGCGTACAGTACTGTGCAATGACCACCAATAATACAACTTCACGACGCAACCCGCCGTTAATTAAGCGTTATTTTTCAAAAAACCAAAACACCCACCGTTAATAAAACGTTATTTGAGTAAGGGATGGCTTTTGTAATCAAAAAATTTGCGTTCATGGGGGGGCCAAGCACCAATACTGGCGAAGCTTCTTGGTTACTGTTACTTTCAGTACTCAACCCTGGCGAAGCTCCGTAGTGAAAAAATTCAGACAGTATTCATTTGATCCAGTACCCCAGAGTGGTCATACTCCGTAACAGACGGACGCACGCACGCACACACGCACACAATTAATTTATAATATAGTAGGATACCTAAAATAACTCAGATATTGTCGTACTGTATTTTCAAAAGTAATCGTTTATAGTTATTTTTTAATCTACGTACTGACGTAGCATTTGCGGTAGAAAACTACATGGTACAAATTTTGCAGTAGAAAGCTACACCGAAGAAATGTTTCACTGTGTCCAGCAATGTATATTGTATAACGTGGTACGAATCGTTGTGTAGAAAGGACAACAATTTCATGTACAAGTACTCCGTTAATGCCATATCCAGTTTGTTCGATCTGTCTAGAAATACTGGAAAATGTATTTTGAATTCCAGATTCCGTGGTACAAATTTTGCAGTAGAAAACTACATATCACTGTCGCGACGTAGTCTCGACGTAGTCTACGTGTCAGAAGTCAGAACCATGAAGTCGCCGTCAAAAAAAACGTACAACATACGCTACATGTACTATCAGCAGATCCTGGGAAGGTCCGCCAGAATCAGATTTTGTCTCGTAGCTTCTACAAGCCAAAACATACCGAACAAAGGTGCGTTGCCAGGCCTCCGTACTCTACGACAGTACAACACTACGACATACTACATAAAACATACAATACGCGGCCAACGGCCGCCCGCCAGACTGGTTTTACTTAAAAGTATTATGCATTCTGAGTCGTATCTACTCTAGCTATGCGTAGATACACTATGTACATACAAGTCATATGTACTCCGAGTAGGAGTCAGCGAGTTGTGAGCAATGCCTCGATGCGTGCTCTCGCCCCTGACATCAACTCCATTTTTCGTTGTGATACATGGACGCCGAAACCTGTGCATATCATCGACCGTAGCGGAGGAGTTGTTGTCACAACTTGGGCAATCGAATAGAGATCCCGCGTGGGTAGCCCTTTTGTTTTCCTGGCGTGATTGAACTGTAGGTTAATTTGGTATTGTCTGTCTTTTGGATAAGGGAGAAGCAACTCCAATTTGTTTCTCGCATCCGTATCGTGCGACTTCTGTGGTCGTGCTCAAACGATTGTCACTGAAGTGCCCGCGTGTGTCTGTTAAGCTGGAAGATGATGAAACATCAACAACAATCCCTGAAACAGAAGTTTGGCTTTCGACGTCGGAATCCAGCTGATGACGACGAAGATTTGTTGTCACTACAATCTGCTGATAAAGTGCTCCTTAATCCTGCGTTGCACGGGAGTTCACCCAAGTCCTTTCAACGTCTCTCTACCAATGTATCAAACTCCTTGAGGAGAACAAGATCCACGCCTCTGAAACCCAGTCGAAACGCTGTCGATAATCTTAGTACACCAAGTACTCAAAACCACACGAGCAGCAGAAATGCGATTGGAAATAGCGGCAGCACCAGCAGCAACAAGACCAGCGCAAGAAAGACTTTGGTTCGCCAGGACAGTGGGAGGAGCACTGCCAGCAGTACATCTAGGAAACGAACCACTTCCAAAAAGGATGCGACCGCTGTGCTTAGTCCCACAGCACAAGACAGTTTCAATCGCATCGTGGAGGCTGCACATGCGTTGGACAATGCTGGCAATGATTTGTTTGCCAAGGGGAAGTTTAACGAAGCCTTGGATTCCTATACTAGGGCCCTGAAGCTAAAGAGACGAACGCTTAAATTCGGAGTCTCCCCCGAGAGTCAGAATGCTCAAAAACTCTTGGCGAGTGTCGCGACCTCCATTAACAACATTGGCTATTTGAGGCAACGAGCGGGAGCCAATACAGAGGAAATAATGACGGCCTATCAAGATTCCTTGCAAATTAAGAGAGAAATATTGGGAGACAAGGATCTCAGTGTTGGGAAGACTCTGAATAACATTGGCAGTGTCTACTTTGGATCCCGTGCCTATGCAGAAGCTTTGGTGGCTTATGCGGAGGCAAAAATAATCATGGAACATAACTTGGGTCAAGAACACCTGGATGTTGCAACAGTACACAGCAACATTGGCGATGTGCATCTGGCGCAACGCCAATTGGCGGACGCTCGTGAGAATTATGCAGCATCTCTAAATATTCGATGGACGGCCCTAGGGAGCATCATCCCAAGGTTGTAAGGTTGTTGGAGAAGATAGCTGCGATTGAAATGTCAGATACACCTCAGAAGATGCAGCAGATTCAGATCCTCGACGACGAAGAAGAAAAGGCTGACACGCCAGTGCAACAGGATTTGCGAGAATTGCGAGAGCAAGTCAAAGAAGACGTTACATATGTGGATAACGTGAAACGAAAAATGGCACTGGAAATGATTCGCGACAAAATTCAAATGATTCGGGAAATGAGAGAATTGGATGGGGACCTCAGCGTTCAGGAAGACGACGATCAAGCCTCGGTTCTCACTGAGCAAGAACGGAACGACGCTATTTCGGCTGTGAAGGAAAGAGTCGAGCGAATCAAGCGACGCAAAAGCCGGGAAAATGAAGGACGGGAACTCAAGGTTTCGGTGGGCGGAATGGAGCCCTCAATAGAGAGCTCGATGGGGCGACTTAACTTGGAGGCGAAATTTGATGCTGCGTAGTGGACCCCATTGCAGCAGCAGCGGAAAATACAGCAGGTTGAATTACAGCAAAACTTCGGGACGATCAAATTTTCCATGTGCAAACACTGGTGCAAATCGCCGAAAGCCGTAAGAGGACAACACTGTCCTTCTCTGGAGGGGGGGGACGTTCAGCGCTTCTACCGGACACTGAGAGATTAGGGAAAGCAACGAATCGGCAGACAGGATATCCACCACAACCAGGATTCGTTGTCCTCCGGTCTGAAGGGGTAAAATAGTCCATGCGAGCAATGTAAACTTGTTTAATGATGAAAGCCGGTACAGTCACAATTCACGGTTCGTCTCAGCATATCTCGCGCCGATAGGAGGCAGCTAACTAACATGACGGCTCGAAACACTACTACGCATACAAGAGAAAAACCCTCAATTACTAACAGAGCGGCATGTCACCGTGCTGATCCTTGAAGAATAACCGATTTGCGTACTCTAGTGGTCTACTCCAGTACATTTGGTAAACACCGTGTTGTTCGAGGATACCCCACCATCACACACTGCATTCGATTTTATAGCACTACTGGTACCTGGGGACCTGGGGTACTAGTACCTTGTACTGGAGTGCTACAGTGCTCTGACTTCTGAGAATGCATATGTACAACAATTGCACAACAGGACCGTCGACCGTCCCCAAGTTTATCAGACGCAAAACCATTTTGTCAGCGCTCTGATCGCGATTTCATCGCATCCAATCATCAACTGGATGATGGCGGTGGCTAGGTTCCAACCGCAATTTACACAGGTGATTGTCCTTGGCATCTATACCCTGACATGGTGTACTTCCTCCAGAGCGTGGACGCTACCAACTCGTCCGAGCTCCCACCATGTCGTCGCTTCAGCAGCGAGTCGAGACTTCGATTTTTCATCCATTCTTGGCTGGAACAACTTTTATCAACAAGATGATGCTATAGTTGAATGGCACAGCTCAATACCACTCGAAGCTTTGATGGACTACATTCCCAAGGGATCGTCGTGCTTAATCATTGGATGTGGCAATTCGCGATTACCCAAGGCAATTTACGATGTCCATGGTAGCGAAACAAAGATATGCTGTTTGGATTCATCTCAAACTTGTCTGGATCAGCTGAAACAACAATGGGATTTTGTTGAATCAACGACATCTTTTCAATCAACGACGAATAGAACATTATCCTGTTCACATCCTGATTGTGTGTCCTTTGTGTGTGGGGATGCTGTGGAACTGACGAAAACCCTTGGGCCCGACACCAACTTCGACCGAATCATTGATAAGGGACTCATGGATGCCCTCTTATGTGGTGAAGGTTGGAATGCGCCGGTGGAACGCTTGCTGCGAGAATCAATCCAAGTATTGAGCGAGGGTGGGCAATATTTATTGATCTCGTACCGCCTTCCCAAATCGACGGAAGCTTTTCTCCAGACAGTGACCACTCCCGCTTTGCAATGGTCCTTTCACCTTGACAACGGCCACGCCAATGAACGGGTTCAAATTTCACTCGCCACCAAGATTTCCAATTAAACTTTATGATGTTGCATCGATAGCTTTGGTTGGCCTGTCCTTTCTGATGAAGTGTGACTGGACCAACGACAAATAATGAACGCTTTCCGCCCAACCTAAGTTGCATCGACCCTTCTAGTTTGGTGGAGAGCGAAAACGCAGTCTTTTTCCTTCTGACGTGCCTGCCTACAGAGCGTTCTGAGGGCATTGAATAACACCCCAAATGCTCCCTTCAAAAAACGACACCTTTGGAGAACGCAACGAAGGAGGTTTCCGATTTCGTGACAACACGTTTCGGTCTTGATGATAAGTCAGTGTCGTACTACCGTAGTCTATCCAAAACGGAATATATCTCGTCATTGTCACAGATATTTCTCAAACTTGTTTCAACGAGGTTCTTGAACCTGATGGGACGATGGATTTGGCAGACTCATAAACGGTCGCCGTAGCGCGGATTTGTAGGGTATCAAAGGATGTGCAGTGTGCGTTGAATGCGGCGACATCGCCGTCGATTTCGTGTCAACCTCCCGCCCCGGCACGATAGCAGGTCGAGAAAAGGCATAACTGCCATCTTCATTTACATCGACATCCGTCACAGAACACGTTTTGAAGTGCCAATCATGCCCCGAACTACCAGTTCACTCCTATAATCGAAAGTCAGTCCCACATTCCTCACACAGGCACGGACATCGTTCGTAACGATGCTTGCACCGCCGCGAGAAAGGTCGACATGAAAATCTCACAAAATCCAACCAAGCAAACTTCAAAGGTAACCATCACAACAGTGAAACCATGAAAGCTACAACGGGAACCAACGTTATCTTGTCCCTAGTATTGACGGCGGCAGGTTTGCGCTCAGCCTTGGCATGGGATGTGGATCCCCGTTGCCCTCCTCCACCCGCGCCGGCTCCAGCGCAGAAGAAGCGCGCACTGGAGCAAGACGAGGATGCGTGGTTGAACAACTTGAACAACTTCCCCACTACCGCTCTCCGAGGCAATACTATTCGGGATCTACAAGCTACCCGTGTCTTTTCCCTCAAGATGCATTGGGAGGAGGGATATTGCTGGCAGGAGGAGTACTCTCGAGAACGGAAGTGGTGCTGGGAATGCAAGGAGGGCTGCAAGGAAGGCGGTGCCCTGTGGTGGCAAAAGTGTGTCGACAGTAAGGACCAGAAGTTTACCCACCTTCCCGACCCAGAAGGCGGCCGCTTCAAGACTGCATATCACGACTTGTGCTTGCAACGAGTGTCCACTACCCAATACGTTCTGAAAAAGTGCAGCACTGACAAGGCTCAAGTCATTGTGGGCCTACGAGCGGATGGTCCCCCATTCGAGCTCAGTCCGCTTGGTGATTCTAGCTACTGCATGAACCAAGACCACCATCCGAAGGCTGGCGAAATCGTCGAGAACACCACATGCAAGCTTTCGCACAAATGGCACACAAATCTCATGGAGCTCTTCGATGTCGCCAGCGATATCAATCCTGATATCGACAACCAGGCTCGACTTCGCCTTGAAGACTGCAGCATGAGCAACCCTTGCGATCGTTGCCAAGGGGACTGCGACGAGGACGCGGAATGCAGGGGGGCTGACCTCATGTGCTTCCAACGCGGCGGCAGCACAAAGGACGCCCCTGTGCCTGGGTGCAAAGGGGCGGTGGTGACAGGTACGTGCTGCGTGTGACGGGTCAACACGTTGATTTCGTTGATTTGTCGATTTTGATTGCAAAGCTCACATTGCGTTGATTGACCTTTGTTGGATCAGACCGCGACTACTGCATCAGCAAGAACTTGGCACCAGTCCCCGCTCCCATGTCCCCGTCCAGAAAGCCCATGTCTCCGTCTGTTAAACCCATGTCTCCGTCTGTGAAACCCATGTCTCCAGTTCCAGGCATTCCAATCAACACCAAGGTTCGCAACTGCTCTCCACGATGCCATGCAACAGGTGCGAAGGAGACTGCGATGTTGACATGGATTGCAAGTCGGGATTGAAATGCTTCCAGAAGGCTGGAGCTGCTGATGTTCCCGGGTGTATCGGCAGGGACGTGTCCAACAACGACTTTTGCTACTTGCCGTGAGCATCTTGACAGCAAATATGATAGCTCAGCTTTCCAGCTGTTGATCGTTTGCATGCTGTGAATGGCAGATGCCAGGCGACGGACAACCAACATCTACCTTGTCAATGATTCGGCTGTTGTTATTGTTGCACATAAGCAGCCATACACGTTTGAGTCATGGCTTACGAGTACATTGTTAATCTCTATAAGCAGCCGAAACACACAACGCGCCACCAACGTTCACAACAATAGGTTCTTCGTGGCATCACGCTGCTCTGTAGCGCACTTTCAATGCTGGGTTTATCATCATTTTGCTTTGCTGCTGCTGTTGAGCAAGTGCCATAGCAGTATACCTCCAGTGACGCTGACATTAAGTGAATCGACTCCTTCACCCGAGCCTCCAGGGATTGATACGAAATCGGTACACGCCTTCGCCACTAGTGTTCGCAACCCATGTCCCTCGGAACCCAGGACCAAGACAGTGGGTTCCATGGAAGACGGTAAATCGTTGAGATTGAAGACTTGTGCGTCACTTCCTACTGTAGGTACAGACGACGATGCACCCACAACGCGGAATCCATTTTCTTGTGCTTGCGTAAGGAGCTTGGGGAGGTTGGAGGTAGCATAGATTTGAGCCAACTCGAGGGCTCCGCCACTTGCAGCACTCACGACAGGCGAGGGTGGCGCTGAGTTCTTGGCGCAAACAACAATGCCGATATCGTCGGCACTCAAAAAGTAGGCACTTCGTACAAGTGCTCCAAGGTTTTGCGGATCAACGACTTCGTCCAAGCACAGCCACAATCGCTTTTCTGCTAGGGGAAGTCTGGTGATCGTTTCAAAATCGAGTTTGCCACACCGTAAAACGTAACCTTGATGAGGTCGATTGCCGGACAAGGCATTGAGAACGCCCTTATCGACAGTCGCGATGGGAATGCGTCGCTCCTTGGCTAACTCGACAAGGAGCTCGGCTGTCATTGCTTTGTCACCAGTTCGCTTGCTAGTTACCTGATCTTGAACGAACAACCAAGGAGAGAATTGAGCTTCCGGTTTGCGGGCTCGCTGCTTCATCTCAAGTGCCAAAGCTTCTCCTTCCAATTCATCAATGTTGATCAACTCTTCCGGTCGTGTAAAATCACGACGATTAGCTTGTAAGGCATTCACGCATGACGCAAGTCCGTAAAGGTGAACAAAGCCGGCTCCCTCGAGTGCTCTCATGTTAATCTTGAGCTCTTCGGGTTCTTTGGTCCTGACCGGTCCTCCTCCTCGAAAAGTCCTCTGTTCATCGCCATTGTCGCTTCTGGATTGACCGTATCCAGATGTGCTGCGATCGCCGGAGCGTCTATCTCCTCCTCTCCTGTCGGCCCCACGTCGCTCACCAGAGTTTCGGCTGTAAGTACCTCGATCACCGCCTCCATCACTTCTGCTACTAGTGCTACTCCAGTTGGATCTATTGTCGCCTCCTCCTCTGCCATCGTTTCTGATCTTGTCACCACCACGCCCTCGCGGAGCTTCTGACTTCCGACTGTCTGGTTTGTAAAGCGGGTCAAAGTCATCCCAACCACCTCTTTCTTGCTTCCGACCATTAGGATTGGTTGGTGTGGTAGTCTTGGGTGGAGTATCCCATGCATTAAAGTCATCCCAATCGCTACTCGACGACGCTTGATTGGATTGGGATCGAATAATGCGGCCTTCGTCGTCCGTTGATAACGACATGAATCGACAAGTAGTAGTCTTTCTAATTGCCCAGCATGCTGTTAAGGAATTTTGTGTTGGTTGTGATGAAGCATTTGGATTCGGTCTGAGTCTCGACGCCGTGGAACTCAAAGTGGTAGGAGTTGATATCGAACTGAATCTTCTTGCATGAGGTGTTGACCATGCAGCTGCAGATCGAAGCATGATGAAATGCACAAGAACTCTCGTCTTCATGGCAGGTCACCGACAATGTTTGATCTACAACTCTTGTTCTACTATCAAGTACTCTAGAGTAGAGTGCTAATGTAGAGAGAGGAGAGGCGAAGTGTGCAATGTTGACAGTGGACAAACACTGGCGTCAATTGTGTGCTCTTTTTGTGTTGTGTTTAATTCGTCAAAGTCGGGCAACGGAAATTTGAAATGGATGGAGGGCTGAACTCGGAATCACGGAATCTTCTGATTTTTGACGAACACGTTTTTATCGTTTCGCGTGCCACAGGGATACCGGCTTTTTAACATCCGATACTGTTCTCACACGTCCAGCGAGAGGCGTGAGGCGGGAGGTGCAGATACTGCACGGATCGAAGTTCTCGGTTGAAATTGTTCAAGACTCAAGACGATAGAGTGTCACAGCTTCAGCGCACCGACTACTCCTATAATAATCGATGCCTAGTAAATCTTGGGTTCCAAGCGTCGTCGATACTTTATTGGAACAAAATGCACAGAAGAACCTACTTTAGTAAGGATTTGTGGAGCGCTGTGGGTTAATGCGGTCTTATAAAGAGAGATTAACAATATACCATGGGGCGTGGGTGTGTGCGTGTATGCAGCAATAACCACGTTGAACTCGATAACGTCAACAATTGGCATACTCAGATTCGACAGGGTACATGTTGGTCGTGCGTCACCTGCCGTACGCCGTCAATGGCATACAAAGGATCCACAGATGGAAAGCTGAGCTATCATATTTGCTGTCAAGATGCTCAGGGCAAGTAGCAAAAGTCGTTGTTGGACACGTCCCTGCCGATACACCCAGGAATATCAGCAGCGCCAGTCTTCTGGAAGCACTTCAATCCCGACTTGCAATCCATGTCAACATCGCAGTCTCCTTCGCACCTGTTGCATGGCATCGTGGGAGAACATGGACGAACCTTGGTGCCGATTGGAATACCTTGAACTGGAGACATGGGTTGAACGGAAGGAGTCGTTGGGCGTGCAGTTGGAGACATGGGCTTTGTGGTCGGGGACATGGGAGCGGGGACTGGTGCAATTGACGGCGCTGGTGCCAAGTTCTTGCTGATGCAGTAGTCGCGGTCTGATCCAACAAAGGTCAATCAACGCAATGTTAGCTTTGCAATCAAAATCGACAAATCAACGAAATCAACGTGTTGACCCGTCACACGCAGCACGTACCTGTCACCACCGCCCCTTTGCACCCAGGCACAGGGGCGTCCTTTGTGCTGCCGCCGCGTTGGAAGCACATTAGGTCAGCCCCCCTGCATTCCGCGTCCTCGTCGCAGTCCCCTTGGCAACGATCGCAAGGGTTGCTCAAGCTGCAGTCTTCAGCGCGAAGTCGAGCCTGGTTGTCGATATCAGGATTGATATCGCTGGCGACATCGAAGAGCTCCATGAGATTTGTGTGCCATTTGTGCGAAAGCTTGCATGTGGTGTTCTCGACGATTTCGCCAGCCTTCGGATGGTGGTCTTGGTTCATGCAGTAGCTAGAATCACCAAGTGGGCTGAGCTCGAATGGGGGACCATCCGCTCGTAAGCCCACAATGACTTGAGCCTTGTCAGTGCTGCACTTTTTCAGAACGTATTGGGTGGTGGACACTCGTTGCAAGCACAAGTCGTGATATGCAGTCTTGAAGCGGCCGCCTTCTGGGTCGGGAAGGTGGGTAAACTTCTGGTCCTTACTGTCGACACACTTTTGCCACCACAGGGAACCGCCTTCCTTGCAGCCCTCCTTGCATTCCCAGCACCACTTCCGTTCTCGAGAGTACTCCTCCTGCCAGCAATATCCCTCCTCCCAATGCATCTTGAGTGAAAAGACGCCGGTACCTTGTAGATCCCGGACAGTGTTGCCTCGGAGAGCCTTGTTGGAGTCAGCGGTAGTGGGGAAGTTGTTCAAGTTGTTCAACCACGCATCCTCGTCTTGCTCGAGAGCGCGCTTCTGCGGCGCTGGAGCGGGCGCGGGTGGAGGAGGGCAACGGGGATCGACATCCCAAGCCAGTGCCGAGCGCACACATGCCGCCGCCAGTACTAGGGACAAAATAACGTTGGTTCCCGTTGTAGCTTTCATGGTTTCACTGTTGTGATGGTTACCTTTGAAGTTTGCTTGGTTGGATTTTGTGAGATTTTCATGTCGACCTTCCTTCAGTATCGTCAACCGATGCGAATATGTGGGACTTAATATCGATCATATTCGGGTAGGAGTGAACTCTTGGAATCAGGCATGAATGACACACGAAATTT
>JAKSYS010000737.1:0-29113 GCA_022925895.1 Fragilaria crotonensis | reverse complement strand
GCGTTCCTGTATACATGTACTTGTACCCGAACATTTCCGGTGTTTTGCAACCGAAGTAGTATTTTCAACTCCCTCCGGTATGTGTATACGACAGGGACCTGTAGAACTTGCAGGTACTGTGACAAAAACGCAGTGCGGAACATCAGGATCTTTTGCAACCCAGTTGCACGTAGGGTTGCAAAATTTCTACGAGAGAACGGCGTAGGTTTGCAACCCAATCCGTGTTTTTTGCAACTCGAATTAGTCAATCACAACAGTACCAGGTACAGTACCAAAGTAAGGGTGCATTGGGGTAACCCTGATTTTCACGAGTTCTCAGATACCGGGTACTCTACTAGCCAAGTAATACCGTACTCCACTACTCCACTACTCCACTACTCCAGTGCTCCGGTCCGTTCCTCACTACTCCTGTACAGCGTCAACCAGCAAAGGAAGAACAAGCATATAAACATGGTGTCTGGATTAGAATTCTTTTGCCTTAAAGGCACACTTGTTGACAGTTTTCTTTAAGGTTGAACAAATAGATAGATGATGGGTATGCTATGCAGCTATTGTGATGGAAAATCATGAAGATGATATGATTTGTCAAGTCTTCATTCTTTGAGTTTTTCCTTAACATGGCATCAGGACAGGTGAGTCACTCAAATTGAGTCCAATTTACAAAATCAAGTGGGTATGACTTTTTTGCATGTTACACATTCATGTCAAATGTATGTGTTGTTATGAGTCTGCTGTTGTGGAAGTGGTTCTTGAGTCCTCAGAAAGGAACACATTCGAATTGCTGGTGATCTGAACAACAGGAATATCTTGGAGTTTGTGGTGAAACTCATGCTTTTTGCAACTGACACTGGTTCAATTAAATTAGTAGCCAGTGCTGGTAGTTCTTTGGAATGTGCCATAGGATAAAAAATGAGTTGTCAACATGCCTGTTGAGTTGTTTTTTGCTGGTGATGTTAGACTTGGCAAAACGTATGTAGTGGACCCTCACACCTTCACTAGCTTGCTGGAACATCAGTCTGACTACTTTAACACTGTGATTTCATTTACTTGTTGTTACAGTAGTCAGCAATTAAACTACGAAGATAAAATTCTCGCGAGCAGGAAAAATCCCGAATTTAATGTGTTCTAACTTGTGAACGGTCACTCCTCACCAAAAACAAGCTACTAGTACAGTAACACCATGTGTTTTAGGGTGTACTACAATATGCTGGGTAGTCACTACATAAATCTTCCTGAATGAATACAATCAAATCACCAATTTCTCAATCTGTCCAGGTACTGTGGTAGTTTGATTTGTCCAGATACTCTGTCCATGCTTGTACTGCTGGAGTTCTTGGAGTAATAAAGTACTGTACTCCAAATAATTTTCTTATCCTACATTCAGCTCTGACTGTCACAACACCTCAGGAGTACTAGCTAACTACTTCAATTTCCAGTTCAACCCTCCTGTATGACCTTTTGCATAAAATTGTCAACAATGACTGAACCTGGCTGTCACATACGTTAGTCTTGTGGAAATCATGATTTTCAAGCTTCAATGCTGTATTTATACAGACTTTTGTGTTGATAGTGAGAGGGAGGCACTTAATAGATTGCAACCAGCCACAGTCCCCTGCTTCTTAACAGAGAGAACAACAAGGTACACAACACCCTCTTTTTCTATGTAGTGGAACCATGAACCAGCATCACTAGAGCCAGCTCACAAGAAGGGTTGTTTCAAGGGTCTCTGCTATCTTGTGGACAGTACTATGGATCAGCTTCTCTCACACAGAAGCTAATCAAGAGATTAGTGGAGGGTGGGCCATATGACCATGTAGGAAACCCTCACCAGAAATGTTATGTACTTGTGGCTGGTGGGTGTGATTGATTCTGGTATCAGATGTGTGAACACTGGTTCTTGAGTGGTGCAAGTGGGAGGAAGACTCAAACACAAAGACTTGAAGGGGTGTGATGCTGCTTGTAATGCATCTGTTATTGATGCCATGGTACAATGAGCCAATTCTTTTTGTGCATTTGTGCCTTGGAGCTTGGTACTTGCCAAGACCTCAAGTACTTCTGTTGATGCAGCCAGTCTTACTGTGGTGGGAATTTAAAGATAGTAGATAAGCCATGACCGTAGCTCTAGAATATATGCTGCTGGTGTTGCTATGAAAAACCAAGAATGGAAGACCAGGATAAACTTCCTGGCATGCACAACTCTACTGAGAGATCCAAAAAGGCATACATGTCTTATGAGAAATGAAGACTACATTGTGCAAGATCTACACCAAGGAAAGTAGCTAATCTGGGGTCAGGCTGTTATGATTATGTTTGCAGTGTAATTTACTTAGATTATCATTTTTGAAAGACTTACTGGTTCTTATCTTTGATTGATTTATGACTTATAATGGAGTGTTGACAAACAACAAATAAGCTCACAATCCTACAGAGAAACAAACAAAGAAAAAGCAGAGTATAAATAATACTGTATTACCAGGTACTCGAGTACCTGGTACTGTTTTATTGCATTTGCGTTCAGTATAGTTATCCTGGTACATACTACTGTACCACGACAATAAAGTCAACATGCCGGTAGGTCTGTAGTTTTCATATCACGTGATGTATGGTACACAACTACAGCAGACGTGTAGAGCATGAGATGTGTAGCGATGTACTACGTACACGGAGTACCGAGTACCAAGTACTTGTACCAAGATAGCAGGTGTTATCTCATATTCAGGAAGCAAGAGGTCTAATTTTTCGATATTCTCCTTCAGTACGGTAAATGTGCGCTCGGTGTGATTCATACTCTAGGAATTGATCCAGTAGCGTGGACTTGGTACATCTGGCTACGTTTTGTACGATTAATACTAGGCCTACGGGGTTGCACAACCGGTTGCAAAAAAAATGGGTACGGGCACAGTTTGTACTTGTACCTTGTACCACTCGTAAAAAATAATCTATGACATACTTGTACACGGGTCCACGGATGGAGCACAGTTACTGGTACTGTATAATAAGCTACTACGTACTACTACATACTACTGTACTTCAACATTGGATGGCGCATGAATTGCGTTATCCGGTATCGATGGCTTGGTGTGTACCAGTACTAGTACACAGTATAACTATGCAAAGAGAGTTTCGAAGCATCGAAAGGGTTATGGGCCAAACAAAGACAGCCATCCAGCGTAAGCCGTAAACAAAAAAGCATTGCGGCGTCCCGACCTACCGATGCGGGAACGTCATCCGACACATGTCGGCGTGGTCGTGGGCCTGATTTAACATCCTGGAAAGCTCTGTAGAACCTTCTAGATCTAATACAGCACGAGGTCCGATCACTCACACCTTCTCTAAGGGAGAAAAACCTTAGGGATTGACCGCCAACCACAAACGTTTTGCATAGTTAGCTACACATATATTGCAGGTGAGTGCTTGAACAATGTGGGACGAGACTGACTCGAGCGGTGACTGCGTAATGTGTATGACCATGGACGAGGCGTCGAGGACCTTCAATGGATTGGCTTTGTTGTTTTTAAAGCAGGAGCTATTGACGACCACTTGGCTTTTGAAGCAACCTTTTCGGAACGTGTGTACTGATCCTGTTCCGTGAAATTCTTGCCCTCTTCCTCTCTACCTTCAGACTTGTTGGCCTGCTCTTATTTTAAAGGAGAATCATGTCTCTTGAGTCGATGTTTGCCTCTCTGTCCATTACGGATGCCGCCTCTGTTGTCGAGAAGATCAAGGCTGAAGGCATTCAAAAGTCTGGGTTTGCCGACAACATTGAGGCTCTCAAAGCCAAGGCTGCGTCCTCAGATGAGGCTGAAGCTCTGGCCGGTCTGTCCACCGTCAAAGCTGTTGCTGAGGGTGCGCCAGAAGCCGAAGCTATCAACAAGGAATGCCTTACTGCATGTAAGTGTTTATATGGGATGGTAGTATATGAACCCATTGTTCCGTGTTTCCTGGGTCACGGTTGCCGAGTTGGTACCATCGTTCTTTCCGTTTCTCGCAATGCTGGCCGGTCGAAATGTTATTGAGCACAGAAGTTGACGATGGGCGACGACTGGGAGAGCAAGTATCAATCAGTCGGTATTTCTCGTCGAGCGAGTTCTTCGTAACAAGTGAATGGCCGAATCTTCCCAAATTTCCCTCGAATCTCCGTCATTGTATGGTTTTGATTTGCAATTTTTGTTGTTAACTCTTGTTGATTGAGTTTTGTAAATGTCAAGACTCACCTTTCGTTCTGTTGATGTTTAGGCTTGGAGCAAGCAATGAACAAGAGTGCCGCGGTGCGCTCGCTTGCCGAGGAGGCGGCATTTGCTATCTGCAGAAACATCAACCCTTTCGCCATCAAGTCCCTCCTTCCCATGATCTTCGCCAAGCTTCCTGTTGAAGAGAAGTGGCAGATTCGTGAGGTGGCACTGAAATGCTTCCCAATCTTCAACGAGTCGGCTCCTAAACAGCATGGTAACTCCCTCCCTGAGGTTGTTCCTGAAGTTACTGCGTGCATGTGGGACACCAAGAAGCAAATCAAGGTTGCTGCCACGAACGCCATGCGTGATGCCATGAACGTGATTGGAAACAGAGATATTGAGCACATGACGGGAAAGATTTTGGATGCCATCACTAAGCCAAAGGAAGTCCCTGAAATCATGCACAAAATGGCGGGAGTTACCTTCGTCCAAAGTGTCGAGTGCCCGGCTCTTGCCATGGTTGTGCCTTTGTTGCTTCGAGGCCTTCGCGAGAAATCGATCGCCACCAAGCGTCAATCTGCTGTTATTATTAACAACATGAGTAAGCTTGTGGACAATCCTCTCGATGCTGCTCCCTTCCTTCCCCTCCTCCTCCCAGCCCTCGAGACCAATGCCGAATCGATCTCTGACCCTGAGGCTCGTGAAGTGACCGAGAAAGCCGTTGCTCAGCTCAAGCGCCTCAAGGAAATGGCAGACAAGCAAGCTGTCGTTCGTGGAGATGTCTCCAAGCTCGCTACCGAGTTTAAGACCGCCCTCAATTGCCCCGATGCCGACGGTGGTCTGTTGAAGGTCATCAACCATTCTTCTCAGATTGCCACCACAATGATGGACCTCGGCTTCATGGAAGACATGCAATGGGAGAAAAACGTGACCGCTCAGTTCACTGCATACATTGAAAAGGAAGCCGCGACGGTCGGTGTAGAGAAGGTTCGCGAAGAGGCTGAAAAGATGTTGATTGTTCCCGAGGACGAAGACGACGAGGATGACGCCGAGGAACTATGCAACTGTCAATTCACACTTGCCTATGGTACCAAGATTCTCCTCCACAATACAAGGATGAGACTCAAGCGTGGTCACAACTACGGTCTTCTCGGAGGAAACGATTCCGGAAAGACTACTCTGATGAGAGCCATTGCCAATAACCAGGTCGAGGGATTCCCTGATGTTGACCAAGTCCGCACTGTCTTCGTTGAGGCCGATATCCAGGGCGAACAGTCCCACCTTTCGTGTGTTGACTACATCTTTGTTGATCCCAAGATCCAGGCCATGAACATCCCAATTGACGATGTCAGAGCTGTCCTTGCGAGAGTGGGATTTTTGCCGGATGGTAAGGCGAAGCCTGACCATGCGGTGTCTACGCTCTCTGGTGGATGGCGCATGAAGCTTGCTCTTGCCCGTGCCATGCTTCAAAGGGCCGACATTTTGTTGCTCGATGAACCAACTAATCACCTTGACGTGATCAACGTCGCTTGGGTCAAGTCATACCTCAACTCTCTAACGGATGTGACAGCCATCATTGTGTCCCACGATTCCGGCCTTCTTAACGATTGCTGTACCTACATGCTTTCTATTGAGAACTTGAAGCTCCGAACATTCAAGGGTAACCTCGACGAGTTCGCCAAGGTCAACCCAGGTATTCGCGCGTACTTCTCCCTCAAAGCTTCCTCGAAGACTTTCAGATTCCCACAGCCTGGTCCTATTGAAGGAGTGAAGTCCAAGGGTAAGGCCCTCATGAAGATGGCTCACTGCGACTTTACCTACCCAGGCAACACTACTCCTACCCTCTTCGATATCACTGTCCAAGTTTCCCTCTCGTCCCGTGTCGCATGCATTGGGGAGAACGGAGCTGGAAAGAGTACCATGATTAAACTCCTAGTCGGAGAAAGCTCTCCTCAGACCGGTGAGGTGTGGAAGCACCCAAATGCTCGCGTCGCTTATGTCGCCCAGCACGCTTTCCATCACATTGAGAGTCATTTGGACAAGACTCCCAACGAATACATTCGTTGGCGTTACGCTAACAATGGTGAGGACAAGGAATCCCTTGTCAAGTCCAGTTTGCAATTCACGGACGAAGAAATCAAACTGCAGAAGACTCCGTTTGAGATCCAGTTCACTGATGAAGATTCTGGTAAGGTCTCCAAAGTCAAGAAGGTCGTCTCCGAGCTCGTTGGCGGTCGTAAGACCAACAAGGCTAAGGAATACGAGTATGAAGTTCGTTACGCCGGCTCCACCATTGACTCCGGTGATTACTTGCCTGCCAAGATCTTGAAGAAGATGGGATGGGAAAAGGCCATGAAGGCTACTGACCTCAAGATCGCACAACGCTCCGGCCTTTACGTCCGTCCTCTGTCCACTAAGAACGTCGAGGAGCATTTGGAGGATTGCGGTCTTGACCGTGAGTTCGGTACTCACTACCGCCTTGCTGCTCTTTCCGGGGGACAGAAGGTGAAGGTCGTTCTCGCCGCTGCCATGTGGAACCAACCTCATATCCTCGTTTTGGACGAACCAACCAACTACCTTGATCGTGAATCTCTCGGTGCCCTTGCTGGCGCCATTGAGACCTTCGAGGGAGGAGTCGTTATTATTTCCCACAACAACGAGTTCACACAAGCGCTGTGCCCTGAAACTTGGATCATGGACGCCGGTCACTTGGAGACCAAGGGAGATGCTGATTGGATGCTTAAGCAGGACACTAAGATCGAAGATCAAGTACAGATCACCGAAATGACTGACGCTGCTGGTAATGTAGAGACCGTCAAGGGCCCTGCTAAGAAGTTGTCCAAGAAGGAAGAGAAGGCTTTGATCAAGAAGATCAAAACCAAGTTGAAGGCTGGCGAGGCTCTCGATTCTGACGAAGAAGAATTCGCTTTCGAGAAGGACCTGATGTAAACTTGTCACACAACAAGAGATAAACTTATGCATACAATGATTAAGGTGGGTTTTAGCTGATCTTCGTAGTACGTAGTGTACGTCAAACAAAGTTTGCCGGACACCTGCATCATGAACTTTTTTCTATTTCACGCCATCATATTTACTATTTAGAAAGCACACAATATCTATTCCACAAACTTGCAATAGCACCCATTGATTCTAGGATTGCTGGCATGCTAGTATGAATTTGGCCTTACCATGCGGAATAGATGATTGAAGTTCAAAAATGCAATCCAATTCAGGCGTCTTTCAGTCATTTTGTCATAGGCTACTATGGTTGCATTTCTACATTGTGACAATGCTGTTGTGAGGAATTGTATTTGTGTAAAAATCAATTTCTGTTGAGGATTTTCACATTTTGTCAATCTTAAGACGTCATTTCAGTTTGAAAGTGAAAGAGAATAGTTGTGTTTATGTGAGTGCCGACACCCTTCTAACCATTTCCCTTGTCTCCTGAACCAACCAGCAGGTACCTGTCCAACCGCTTCAATGCCTTGCAATGTTGATGCCTTGGATTGGACATGAAGAAGCTTGCTCTGTGGTGGACACCAGAAAAGCTGTCCAGCATTGAACACTTCTCCAGATAGTAGGAAATCTGACCAATAACCTGGCAATACAGAGGAGCTACAGTGATCTTCTTGATTCCTACATTTTGACCATCCAAGCACAATTCCTTGATGATATCATTCCTGATGATGAGGTGAGGTTGAGACAGACTGAATGTGCTGTCATTGACTCTGTCTCCTTCAACAATGAGCTTGCTTGAGCCCCACTGCCCTAATTTTGAGAATGATGTCAGCCAATTCTTTCAGATCCGGACCTGCCAACAAAGATTGAATCATCTGGGTAAAGCACAAGCAGTAACTTGCCTTTCTAGAATAGCCATTCATCAATCTTAGTTGGAATGAATCCATCCTCTTTGAGCATGTTCACCAGAGGCTGCTTCCAAACTCTGCCTGCTTGTTTCTGACCAAACTGGTTCTTTGTAGTGTGAGGACATAATCCTGACCTTCATCTCAAACCTCAAGAACTTTTGGGATGGCCATGATGTAGAGTTAAAATACTCAACATGATCTGCTCAATGATGAATGAAATCACAAAATCATTTTGGTTGGTGAACCACTCATGAATTGTCAAGGAAGCTAGTGATGAACAGCATCTGATGGCTGCCAAAGACACAACATGCAGGTGAGAAGGTTTCCTGTAATTGACTCCTTCCTCTTGCGTGGATCCATCCATGTTGAGTCTTACATGATGACCACAACAACCTCAGGAACTCTCCATTCTCCTTCGGGAATACAATCTGCACAAAGGACCAGAAGTTGAAGTTCTTCACCCTGTGTTGGCTTTGGTTGAGGTGAATGTGAGACTTTCTTGCAGTTGCATGCTTTGCAAGAAGAAGGCCAAGAATGAGCCAACTCAATTTTTGCCAAACCCTTGTATAGGTGGAGCTTATCAATGTCTTTTTGACATTCAATACGGGTGAGTGGAAGAAGAAGAGGCAAGTTTCTTGGCTCTTGTTAGAAGCATTAATCTGTGGTGGAGTTGAAACCGCGCCTTCATTCTATTCTGCTCCTGGTTCGTGGAATGGAACATAGTTGAAGCTGCTAACAAGACGTTACCCACAACACTTGTTTTGCTCATAGGGTCACCAAAGACGGAAACAATCATATTGTTGTAAGAGCATGGTGGGTAATTGTATGTGCCCGGCCTACAGCATTTATCAATGACATATAGAATCTGTCATTGATGACCCATTAGTAGAGAGGGATGTAATGCAGTGAGACCAAAAACCACAGCCAAACAATCACCACCTTGCAATTGTGCGTCAAGACCGGCAAGAATGCACTTGCTGTGGTATGTTGGGTTCTTTGAACGAATTCTACTGTGTCTGCGTCATATTGGGCTACGGCCAGACCAAGTGGGGTTTTCTCCGGACTTAGTTTATAATCTTGTTCTATCCTAATCACTAATGCCATGCTGCCCCACAATGATGGATTTCCAGTAGTAACGGTAGGTTTTATTCAGTTTATCAGACCCAGCACTCACGTGTTGGCACGCAAAAGGACTGGCGTGAATGATCTGGAGGGAACAGAACATTCGTCCTTGCAAACGAGCGCGTTGTAGTTCAACTGTGAAGGCGGGACGACAAAGTACAGTCGTCGGACCGGTGATCTCAACTTCACACTACCCGATTAGCAGCGAAGGATCGTTCGCAAAACGGTAGCGGGAGTAGCTCTCCCGACGTAATCGTGCAGACCATAACCGTCGTGCTGACGAACGGTTTTGTCGACGATTGGATCGGTCATGTTCATCATGACGACCGTTTCCAGGAGCGGAAGTGCCCAGTTCAGCCTGGGAAGTGGCGTCTGCGACGGCAGATGATGCCGCGAAAGGGACACCGAGCGGCAAAGGAATAGCCGGACACCATGAGGCCAGGGAGGTCAGAAAGGACATGGTTGGGCGAAACGGCGATCACAGCTACGCTGCGGTCATCCGTTCCCTCGAAGATTCGAGAGGAATCGCCTGGGGTCATGATTCCGATCGTGGCCACGACCAGGGTTCCAAATTGCAGCCTAAGTCTTGAAGGAACAAGATTGGAAAGCTCTTTAGAACCTTGGGGGGAATTGGACTGGTGACTGCATAGCCCTAGCTAACCTGGAGGGGTTGCCGGGAGGTCATGCAGCGCAGGCTAAGTGGCACGGACAATTAATGTCTAAGTAAAGTGCTGCGTCGGACGTTTTCTAAGTGATTTTTAACGTTACGGATTTTACTTAAGGAATCAAGTCCCGAGGATGGTCGTTAGCGAGCGGTTAGGGCAATACTGAGTTTTTATTCTGTGCAGTCGAATGAGTCGAATGGCACATGTGGCAGCGTTACACACGCCAATCATGCGTAACGCACGCACGATGACGCGAATGTGAAACGCATCTACGTGTGGGGCCGGTACAAACGCACGGCGATGCATGAAATGCACTGAGAAACTCCAGGAATGTCCTGACATACTATGACCTACGTAAATGCTACGTATAAAACTCGCGGATGATCCCAAACAATTGGCGACGAGTTTGTTTGTGGAAATATCACAATATCTCCAATAAAACAACTCAAGAAGGCACTTTTCCCAACATTCCAACATCTTCGACCATGGACGACGACGAGCAGTCCGAGGAGTTCACCGAGGCACTCGTTTACATCGGTTTCAACAGGGTCACCGCAGAGGCGATCGTTGCGCAGGGATTTACTTCCCCGTTGACGCTTCTGACCGTCTCTGAAGACAGTCTCTCCGATATGACGAGGCAGGTTGCAAGGAACAACCCACGCCAAGGAGTTAACTTTCCTTTGTCAGCGTTAACCTCCTTAAAGGTTTTCGCCATTGGACTGCGTCGCAGATTCGATGTGGACTCGAGGCGAACTCGGAGGATTTCTCGAGGGCCAAGGCAGAGGAGGCGGTGGATAGGATGCAGGAGGAGAAGAAGTTGCTGGATGGCATGGATGCCATGACTCCAAGGAAGCCGGAGGTGCTCAAGAACCTCAGCTTGTGGGTTAAGTGGTGGGAGTCATGGGACAATTACATCTACCACTTCCGAGCTGAGGCGAGATGCCCGTTGTCCTACATTCATCGAGCGCACACGGAGGTGACGAACGAAGTGCGGGACGTCGAGTACGATGATTTGGACGACCATTTGGTCAACAATACCGTGCTCGAAGGCCAACATTACGCCATCGACAACAAGCGATACTATGCAGAGTTCAAGAGTTATATCTCGGACGGACCTGGTTGGACCTTTATCAAGCACTTTGACGCCAAGAAGGATGGTCGCGGCGCAGTTCTCGCTCTCAGGAAGCAGTGTGAAGGCGAGAGCGCTAACATGACTATCAAGGCGAAGGCTTATGCGAAGCTCGGTGCGTCCCAGTTTACTGGACATCGACGCAATTGGACGTTTCAGCATTATGTCCAAGCTCACCAGGAAGCTCACGCTGAACTGGAGCTGGTGGGTGAGGCCGTTCCCGAGACGAAGAAGGTTCAGGATTTCTTGGCGAACATCAAGGATCCGACTCTGCAGATGGGTGTGACGCATTGCTTTGGTGAGCCCGAGAAGCTCAAGTCGTTTGAAAGCTGTCAGCAGTATCTTTCGACGCTAGCGACGACGACGCGGGCCTACAAGGATGCTGGGAGTGCGGCAAGGAGCGTGAGCTCCGCGTCGACCGGCGCAGGTTCCAAGTCGTCGGGTGGCAAGGGAACCAAACGCAAGGGTGGCAAGAAGCAAGCAAACACCAAAGGTTACTCCAATGAGGAGTGGTGGGCTATGTCTGATGCCGAGCGGGCTGCGGTCGTTAAGGCACGCAAGGAAGCCGGCGGCAAAGGGAAGAAGAAAGCCAAGAAGGAACGCCAAGCTTCTGTCTCTGGGGTTGATTCCGGGGACGGAAACGGGGACGGTAATGCCCCGACTCCAACGTCAGCGTCCGCGAACGCAGGCGACCAGTTTGGGAGGAGAGCCCATTCTGGTGGGAGTGGTAACCGAGCTGGCGGAAACGCCAACTCGGACTGACGCAAGGTCCTAATGGTCACCGCTAGCACCGCTGAGCGCGTGATCAAGGCCATGTCAAGCGGAGCATGTGTGGACAGGTCCGAGATGGACTCGCATGCGGATACCTGTGTTGCGGGGTGCAACATGGTGGTGTTGGAGGATACTGGTCAAACAGTTAGTGTAACTCCATTCACCTCAGAGTATAATGCTTTGAAAGGGATCCCCATTGTGTCGGCGGCAACGGCGTATGATTGCCCGACCGATGGGGAGACATATTTGTTGATCTTCAACGAATGTTTATTCTTAGGAGAACGGTTACCTGTTTCACTCCTTTGTCCCAATCAACTAAGAGCTTTTGGGCTTTCTGTTTGTGATACTCCTCAGCAATTTGATGCTGACTCACCTCACGATATATCCTTCCCGGATTCGAAGCTGAGGATTCCCTGGAGATGGAGGGCGTGGTCTCGTATTTTACTTCGAGAAGACCAACTGACGATGAGATCGCCAACTGTACGCGGCTGGAAATGACGTCTGATGCGGCGTGGGATCCTAGATCACCACACTTTCGTCAGGCTGAGACCCAACTCCGCGAGCGAACCGACTTCAACGTTTCTATGGTCAGCACCACGATGCAGCTTTCGGGGACAGGAACGCGGGGAAACCTGCACGAAGTGATGAGTTTGATGACTCCGAGGGAAATTTTGGCTGTCGCAAGTGCAGACGATGGATTACTAGCGGAGCGACTCGAAGAAATGGTGCAAGTCTCAGGCGGTGACTTGAGAGGAGATGGGATCTGCATGATTGGTTTGGAACACGAGCTCTATGCAGTGGCGACGTCGTCACCTGATTCCGTTATCACGAAGGAGGTCCTGGCGAAACGTTGGGGATTGGGATTGGAGACTGCAAAGCGAACGCTGGAGGTTACGACGCAAGTCGGAGTAAGGAAGTACGTGCATCCAGTGTCGCGGCGATTCAAGACGAGGCAGCAGGCGATACGTTATCCAAGGTTGTCGGGGAAATTCTACACCGATACGATGTTTTCTCCGACGACGTCATTGCGTGGATACACTTGTGCCCAGGTCTTCACAGATGGGTACGGGTACGACGAGTTCTACCCTTTGAAGACGAAGGCGGACGCCTCCCGGGGACTTCTCGGTTTCATCCAAGAGTCTGGGGTACCGGGTTGGCTGATTTCGGATGGCGCCTTGGAGCAGAGAACTAGGCACTGGCAGGACGTCGTCCGCGACTACCAGATCCGCCAAACTCTGACGGAGCCGTATAGCCCGTGGCAAAACAAGGCGGAGAGTTCCATTCGTGCTATCAAGCGTGGAATTCGTCGGTTCATGCAAGCCGAAGGATCACCAAAGCGAACTTGGTGCTTCTGCGGCGAATGGTATGCCGGAACAAGGCGACTGACGGCGCACGATACGCCGGTTCTGAATGGTCGTGTTCCGGCGGAAAGGGTGGATGGTGACACGCCCGACATCTCGATGTACGTCCAGTTCAGTTGGTACCAATGGGTACATTACATGGATCATGACGGAGAGGTGAAGCTTGGTCGTTGGTTGGGACCGGCAAGAGGGATTGGGAGCGGCAACTGCCATTGGGTATTGCCAATCTCCTGCCGTCCGATCGCAAGGTCAACGGTCTTTCTGATCGGGGACGAGATCGAGCGGATGCAGCACACGATTGAGGCAAAGGAACGCTTCGACGAAGAGGTGCAAGACAAGATCGGCGACAGTAAGCGCCAATCAGAGGTTGACGACGACTTCGACGGGTTGTTCCCCCTCGATCGAAGAAGTTCAGGAGGCGGAACGGGATGCGGATGACGATCTCGAACCCCTCGAACCTGAGTCAACCAGGAAGGATGCAGACGACTACACGCCTGAGTCGATGGACGAATACATCTCGGCAAGCGTGCTTCTGCCACGTGGCGAAGACGTGGTACGCGCAAAGGTCATTGGTCGGATGCACGGAAGAGACGGTAATCCACTTGGCATGCGGCACTCGAATCCTATCTTGGACACCCGGGAGTACCAGGTTGAGTTTCCGGACGGATCGACTGCGACGTATGCCGCGAATGTGATTGCCGAAAACTTGTATTCACAGGTGGACGACGAGGGTCGCCACTTTGCCATTTTGCAAGAGATCACCGACCACAAGAAAGATGGATCGGCCCTGTCAAAGGACGACGGTTTCATTGAGAACCGTCATGGGCAGCGTCGTCCCAAGCTGACGACGAGGGGGTTGGAAACTCTTGGTCTCTTGGAAGGATGGTACTTCGGATTGGATTCCGTTAAAGGACTTGAAAGAAGCGAACCCCGTTGAGGTGGCGGAGTATGCGGTTGCCAACAAGATCGCAGAGGAACCTGCATTTGCTTGGTGGGTTCGCGATGTGCTACGCCGCCGGGATCGTGTAATCAAGAAGGTAAAGTCCACCAAGTATTGGCTGAGGTCGCACAAGTATGGCGTGGAACTGCCGAAGACTGTGGCCGAGGCGCTTGCGATTGATCGCAGAACGGGGACTACCTTTTGGCGTGATGCCATTGAAAAGGAGATGAGAAATGTGATGATTGCATTTGAGTTCAGCGACGACCCAAACCCGCCGGTTGGATTTGCAAAAGCGACATGTCACATGATATTCGACATCAAGTTTGATCTGACGAGGAAGGCGCGATTGGTCCTGAATGGCGCAAAGCATGATGTGCCGAAGGAAATGACCTTCTCGAGTGTCGTCTCACGCGACAGCGTTCGTATCGCTTTCACTCTTGCGGCTTTGAATGGGCTCGATATCTTGGCGGCCGACATCCAGAATGCCTATCTCTCGGCGCCGACTGAGGAGAGGTTATATGTCGTTGCTGGGTTGGAGTTCCCACCCGATTTGAGAGGACGACCAGCGAAGATAGTGCGTGCACTTTATGGAATGAAGTCGTCGGGAGCACGATTCAGGGACCACCTTGCTGCGTCGCTGCGGGATATGGGCTACAAGAGTTGTAAGGCGGACCCGGACGTGTGGATGAAGGCCGCGACGAAGGCCGATGGAACCAAGTTCTACAGCTATGTTCTGGCGTACGTTGATGACATCCTCTGCCTCGATACTAATCCGAAGAATGTGATGGACGCTTTGTCGAAGGTTTACAAGCTAAAGGATGGGAGCGTGAAGGCGCCTGACGTATATCTTGGGGCTGAGATCAAGCAGTTCAAGATTCCCGAGTCGGACGAGCCGGGAAAGATCAGGTGGGCCATGTCTTCATCCAAGTATGTGGCGAGGGCTGTCAAGGATGTTGAGACAGAGTTGGAGAACGTGGGGTTGGGGTTGCCGAAACGCACCACGACTCCATTAAGTCAGGGGTATCGACCAGAGTTGGATCAGACGGCGGAGTTGGATGCACAGCGGCTCAATTACTACCAAGGGTTGGTCGGCGTCTTAAGGTGGATCTGTGAACTTGGGCGAGTGGACATCCTGATGCCGGTTTCTCTGATGTCACGATATCTTGTGTCTGCCAGGGAGGGCCATCTTCAGCAGTTGTTCCATGTCTTTGCATATCTGAAACAGTATGACCGATCAACGATGGTGTTTGATGACACAGAGCCGAGCTACGACCCGCGACGGTTTGCCACACAGGATTGGTCGAAGTACTACCCTGATGCGAAGGAAGCGATACCGGAGAACATGCCTGAACCGCGAGGGAAGCCAGTTATGATGACTTGTTTTGTCGACGCTGATCATGCAGGTTGTCAGTTGACGCGTCGGTCGCATACTGGTGTGATCCTTTATATCAATCGTGCGCCAATCATTTGGTACTCAAGCGGCAGAACACGGTGGAATCCTCCACGTTTGGCTCGGAGTTCATCGCCATGAAGATTGCGGTTGAGTTAATTGAAGGGTTGCGGTACAAGTTAAGGATGATGGGTGTTCCGGTTGAGGATCCGTGCAATGTTTTCTGTGATAATGAAGCGGTCGTCAAGAATTCTACCAGGCCGGAGTCAACCTTGAAAAAGAAACATCAGGCGATTGCATATCATCGGACTCGTGAGGCTCAAGCTGCGGGGACTGTGCGAATTGCTAAAGAAGATGGTGAGACGAACCTGGCAGATATCTTTACGAAGCTCTTGGCAGGACCGAAACTTCGGGATTTATCGCAACGCATCCTATGGTAATGGGATGGCTTTTGGCCTGCGAAGCAGGTGGCTGGCCTTGGCCTACGAGCGTAGGTGTGGATGGGCTAATACTATTCGGTAATGGATGTCCGAACGGCCTCTGGTGTTACGTGATATTTGGTGTTTTGTGAGGAGTACGAATCCGGGGACGAGCGAATCACCGATGGATCGGTATTTTGCTCGCGGGGACTGAACGAATTCTACTGTGTCTGCGTCATATTGGGCTACGGCCAGACCAAGTGGGGTTTCTCCGGACTTAGTTTATAATCTTGTTCTATCCTAATCACTAATGCCATGCTGCCCCACAATGATGGATTTCCAGTAGTAACGGTAGGTTTTATTCATCTTTTAGAAGTTTTGGGAGGAGCAGTGTTCACACTCCAATTTCGCTATACAATCGTAGTTTGGTCAGGCCAGCCAGAAGATGGTTTTAACAGCAGAGGTGCGATGGTGCGATAGATACCCAACGAAGGCTAGTGTATTGTGCTGCTGTACTGTACTAGTAAGTGTAGATCTTGACAAAAGTTCAGCGGCGGTGCATAACCCAATGATTAGGGTTAATATATATATAGCAGCTAGTACTCAATTGTATCAATTGGCGAAGGATGCACTGACACACTCTCCCATTGTGTGCAGTGGTACCAGAGCAAACATAGGGGTGCATTCTTGACATCCAACTGGAAGATAAGCTAGAATATGAGCTACACAAGATGTTGAAGCACTGTCGGCACTGCGGTTGGTTTCCTTTGTATGCTCACATGCAGTGGTTGGTGCTGACACGCTTCTGTACCTCTGGTTTACTGCAGTTAGTTAAACACAGTAAAACTGACCATGACAAAAATCCCAGCAGTTGCTGAATAACTAACTAGCTACTGAACCAGTCTAGTGACTAAACTAAATACTGAAACCGTGTTAGTTACTAAACCAACTACTGCAACCTCCAGAAGGATACTACTGCAAAGGCCCTCGGCTAACTAAGTGTTTTCAACTTTGAGTCATCTCTATTCCTTTTACTTCGCTCCCTTCATTCCAAATGACGATGGCAAAAGGAGTTCTAGCAAATGGGACTGCAACAAATGGTGTGTTGGTAAGACACAGAAACTGAAGAGCAGGGGGGGTGACAAACGAGTTTGCATTGAACAAGGAAGGATGCATCTCATCCTTAATTTGTTCATGTCAACAAGACTGAGAAGGAAGTGTTCCAATTGACTGCGTGGGTTGTAATGCTTAACCAACCCTCTCCAATGTTGATGACCCTCTAACATATGAGGGTGTGAGATCATATAAGCCAATGACATCAAAGTTGCTTTGCAGAAATATTCTTGCTCTGTCGAAGGAGGTGGAGACCTGCATCATGCACCGGCTACCTGACAAATGCTCAATCATGATAGTATTTGACGGATGGACCGAAGGCATCATTCAACATTATATACTTATGTCAGCAGCATATGCTGCCATGGTGGACATTGAAGTTGCAACCCAAAACGTCTTATGGCTAAATTTCTTAATGAAGACATCATGGTGATGGTAGCCAGCACCATCATCATCATTTGTTGACGATACTTGGCACGTATGGTAAAAAGGACACAAACATCAGGTGTCAATGACACTGTGTTCAAGGATTGATTTGTCCAGCAATGGCTCATGATACATCCACTGGGAGCTTTACAGTAGTCATTGCTGTTCCACTTAAAACTCATGGCAATCTCACTTATCTACAAAAGATTCAAGACCAAGCAAAGAGCAGAAGACAGGCAAAGATACAATAGCAAGCAAGTACATCAATCTTGATAAAGTGACTGGCACCTCAGTGAGCTGCAAAAGATTGTTTTCATCTGCTAAGGACATTTTGACTGACACACGGAAAGTGACATCTCCAACTGTGTTTGAAGCAATCCTACTTCTGGAAGTCAATTGAAGTGAGTGAGAAGTTCAAACATTGGGAAGAGTTATGGGGCAATCAACTAGTGCCATAATCAACAGACCTGGTGGAACAAGATTGACAACACGAGTAATTTGAATGTGGATGTTATTAGTGAAGATGAAGAAGACTCTGATATCTTCTACGAAAAGTAGCAAGTTATGAACAATAGAATCCCTATCAGAAGTAAAAATTCTCAACTCACCATTACTATTTAGCAACAAGTAGGTTGTAGTTGTTGTGAGCTGTGGGCTGCACATGAAGTGTTTCGGTTGCTCGAACGCTGGTAATGCAAGCAGGTACTGGCTGGAGTGGTACTGTATTGTGGACTATGCTACGGCACCACCTGTACCATCTGCATTATGATTGAAGTTACCTACAAAATTCTATAGTAATAATAATAAAATACTACTTCCCGGTGACTTGTTACTGAGAATTGCAGTTTGCAGTGCCAGTAACCAACCACACGGGTCCTGTAGCATTTAGTTACAAATGCAGAAGCCACTATAGTTAAAACTTCATCGACCCCTGCTCACATGCTGTAAAGAACTGTCGGAGACATGTACAGTATTGGGTTTGAGAGCATTGTATGCCCCCCACAGGCAATGGCCGCGACCTTTCCATGCTGTAAATTCCAGCAGTGAGAGGGTCGACGATTGCACACTTTCTCCGTCAACATGAAAGGATCTAGTATGTAAATTCAATCATGCCGCAATTGCTGATGCAGAGGCAGGCAACATGCTCAAACAAATCTTCATGCTTGAATCAGGGTCCTGATTATGTTTGTTTGATGTCGCCTCATTCGTAACAAGACAGATATTCTTGATGAAAGGCAATGTCAAGACTTAGACAAAGAAACTTTCCAGAATCTTGTGGGGGTGTGTGTATCTTCAAAATGTGATTCGTTCCGCAATTACACATGCATGTCACTACAATATCTACATTCCTTTCATCCTATATGTATTCTTAGATGCAATCTGTCTATTCTATCACATTTCAAACTGATTTCAAACTTATGGGTTGGAACAAAAGATAATACATCACTCATTCCCACTCTGCCAGCTTCAAATGAGTCCAATCTAAACCATGATGTCTATGCCAGAACTCAACTACAGAGCCGTCTTGTTTCCAATAGTATGTTCAGAATCAAATTTCACCTATGACTCTCCACTGATTCACAAGGTCACGCACTGTCCTATTAAGGGTCCAGCCAGACATCATGGTGTTAGAGGGGGCAATGCTTGTCGTCCACAGTCAGTTGGCTAGTGATGCCGTTGTCATGGAGAGGAGCAAGTTGCTGGGAATGTCATTTACGTTTTCCCCTAGCATCCAAGCAGAGGCATGCAGTCTCCATCAACAAAACACCCATGCTCCCATGCATCTCCCTTGACACTTAAAGCCGGTCCATTTGAGGTCCAATTTATCAGTGCATTCAGTGCTCGTGCGTGTACACAGTACTGTACTGTTATCCAACAATACTGTTCCTGAAAATCCAAAGGATACCGACCGCAGTGCAAACAGGTGGAGAAAAGCCGTACTTCTGGCTCTGGCTGGCATGACTTAAGAAGCAGCTTTTCCGTCCTTTACTCAATGCAGGGATGGATGCGGAATTCATTTGCAATCTTGCCTGCACAATCGATGAATCACTCAAAAATCAATACTGTTACTAGGAGAACAGCAGGAGTCCAAAATATGAGTGCCTTTGCAAACATCAAGCCCTGTGTCATTTCTGCGACGCGATCAACAACACCGAGAAGGGAGGTCCTTACATCTGATGAAAGATGAGTGCAGCCCCCGCGACGGACATTGCGAAGGCCGATCAAGCCGAATGCCGACACAGTGTAACTCTGAGTGATTTCTTAGGCTCGATCCCGCTTGATGTTTAGTTTGCGGCTGATATGGTGTGGATGCACTCGGGTTTGCTCATTGTTTTGCACTACCAGCCACTGCATACAATGGGGGAGTGTGTTGGTGCATCTTTCTCCTATGGATGGCTGTAATTTGAGTACTGTGCTATTTGTCACGGCGTCTTCATACCACAATAAACATTTGAAGCAATGTACTGTGATACAAGCTACGTGTATGGATACTACATACTTTCTATCCATGCATACTCTGGCTGGAGTATACATGGCTGGTAGTACCCAATACTGGATAGTTTAATTGGAGCAGTGCTCCTCACAACTTCTGCTTTGAATCTTAATTACCTCAATTGCACTCTAGCAGCCTGTCATTGATTGTAAGGGTATAGAGGTGCAAGGTCTATCATATCAAAAGCATTGCCATGACACTGTCCAACGAACACCACAAACTACGCGCCGCATAACACCGACAAAGAACGCCATTGCCAAGAGAATTGCATACCGTTCTCCGGTATTCGTACGTATAGTACTTCATCGATGGCTGGACGATCGTGGTCCTCTTGTTCTCATTCCTGCATCCCCAACAAGCGTGAGTGCTCACTACTTGGAAGAAGATCACGCAGTTGCATGCAAGGTGTCAGCAAGTCAGTCATAAGTTTGACCTTAAGCATCCATTTTCACATTTGCCCCTTGACGCCTGCATAAAAAAAGCATATTTTGCAAAGGATCGTCAGTGTTTGACAACTAGATGATTCACCTCTATTTCCATAAGAGATGATGCCATTCAACATGCCTTAACCAAAATATAGAATAAGAACTGACAAGTTTGTGTTGCAGGTGATTTCGATACAAGGCAGTCCCCATGGTTTTGGACCTTGATTAATTGGTGGGAGTCAGCCATTCCTTCAAAGCCACTCCAACAACTTGAGTGGGCCATTGTTACAATACATTTCATTGGTATCCTCCAGCATTGAAGTGAGCTAGAGATGCACATTCTTCTTAGACAGCCATATAAGCTTTGAAAGTGTGCTTGGACACTCAGACCAGCACTTCAATAGAATTCAGTGCACGTCAAGTTTTGATTGCGAGTCGGGTGCCTGCTGCTGCCACAAACTGGCTGATATCAGCATGCTCAAATACAGCAACCTTGACTGCAAGCCCTAAGCTCCTCTAGTAGTAAGATGTGATCTACTCACTGTGTATTTTCATGCAGTGATAAGCATTTAAGCTAGCCACTTGTTTGTATCTGGTAAACCACATCAGTCAGGTTCTAAAGGGGAGGAGGAACACAGAAAGAATCAAGGCAAGGTGACGACGCATCATATATTCTAAGAGTGTTGTCTTGCTTGTTCATCTGCTTCAGGACATCACAAGCAAGCGACCAGCCAAGTTACAGAAGCTCCAGATTTGCCAGGGGCATTACTATCAATTCAATAAACTGGTATCAGAGATGATGTGATCTCTCAAGGGGACCAGAGCCCCATTATAGGCAAGATGTGGAGAACAGCTTACAACAGTGGATAAACAAATCCTGGCACAAGGAGTCACCATACTTTTGGACAATGGTCTCTCTTAAATCCTTGTAGTATCTGACTTCGGAGGACATGAACTGTCACATGGTGTAGTCCTCGAACGACTCCGCGCCATACGTCGACCAACAGACGTATAAGAGGAAACATGGGGGAATTGTCGAAGGGAACACAAAATGTGAGTCCTCCTGGAAACAACGATTCGTCATCAGAGGTTCGGACCTTCACGATGACGAGCAAGATTCAAAAAGTTTGCTCGCAAAATATGCCAAACAGAAATGCCGACCAGGCTCTGACTCGATAGAAAAGGCAGCGACTTCTTTCTCAACAAACGTCCAAGAGCTCCTGTTGGCAATGACAACACGGTTTGCAACTGATATCAACGATGCATTTGTGAGCAACTCATCACATGTGATGACAAGCTTTGAAAGAAATTCCGACAAGGTAGCTAATGCTGCAGATCTGCCGAGTTGAATCGGACATGAAATCCATCGATGAAGACATGAGGAAAGTTAGCAGAAGCCAAGTCGAGATGAGAAATGACAGCTGTCAAGAATGGTTTCACTGGCTTGTGCGAATTGCAAGAGAATGATCACGTGATGAACAAAGAACAAGCTTCTGAAAACGATTCTTGCGATGATTCTGAGGAATCCGAAAGTCAGAGGAGCATAAGTGATTCTGACGGGAGTGACAACAGTACTAGCGAACGGCTCTCAGACAATGAATCGTCGTTGGATTCAAATTTCATTGCAGAGATGGCAAATGACTTAGGTTTTGCAATTGACAATGAGGAGAGTGACAAGTTAGTCATGCTGATGAAAACTTCAACAGTAGAGGCTGCAGCGACGATGAGACAGAAATTTATTTCTCGGCCTTCACTGTTCATCTAAGGGCCAAAAATCGAAATAATGCAGTACTTACGAATGCTCAAGTTCGTACAAACTTAAAAAGGTAGATATTTAGCCGATTTTAGTACATAACCACAATTTTGTTTCCATATTTTTCCACAAGCTCATACATCCGTACACGTTAATATACGTGTTTGTCTATTAATTCAAATTAGTCGTTCTATGTGCTTCTCAACCTATGTACTAATGAGTACCAAATCACGTCTAAGGATTCGGATTGACATTTGAGTTGGTATTTCTGAAGTCAATACGGATAAATGAGATTTGTGTTTCTTCCTTATGTGTGCGCTCAAACACGTCATCCCTGTTTGTCAGTATGCATGACCAGTTTTCATTGGTTGTCCATGAATTTTGTTGATATTGTTAGCCAGTGTTGTGAAAGCAGCCGTTTGATGACACACCACTTGCAAACACGCAGTGACGCAAACACCACGTTTATTATCCCTCACAACATAAACAATTCAATCACTCTCAAAACATGTCAGGATTTGTATGTTACAACCCGCATTGCATGAGCCGTCACAAACTGTTCACAACAGAAAAGGCATTCACAATCCATTTTCAGCGGTCACCGACATGTTTAGCTTTTCTCCGTCGCGGCCATTCAACAACCACAACACCAGTTGCGCAATGTCGCGTTGACGCAACCTTTGATGAAAGCGTCTTTACAAGTACCAAACGTCCCAAGCATTTGCGTTGCGAAGTGGTAAATGACTTGTACAATCGTTCAGCTCCATCGTCGTTGCACGCACTGCCAGCATTGTTGCCATCCGTCATTCATATGACGGAATCACCGTTTGATGATATAAATGACATTCAAATTCTTGTGGACGAACCCAATGATATACCTGAATGTCCGACACGTCATGATACAGTTGCCGCATCACAATTTATGTTTTCTACGGATCAAAAATGGACCATTTCATTGTTAAAGATATTGGATGACATGAATGCGCCTGATTATGCGTTTGAATCGGTCCTAAAATGGGCCAGACATGCCCAAGCAGATGGGTACTCATTTTATCCCGTCGGTGGGCAATCGCGATTAAAAAATGTGGATGTTCTGTTTCAATCTGTGACAAACGCAAAGAGGCTGTTACCTGCGGTTGTCACTGTGGAGGTGCCGCACGGACCACCGTGCGATGTCATCGCTTATGAATTTGCACCGCAATTACTCAACTTGTTGCAAAACCCGTCCATCATGACTTCTGAAAATCTATTGATTGATTTGAACAATCCCTTGAAACCATATCAGAGCCCTGATGGAAGACTTGGAGATGCGATTTCTGGGAGTGTTTATCGCGATGCATATCAACGAATGATAACGAATCCGGCACGACAATTATTTGTTCCCATTATTCAATGGATTGACCGCACATGTGACAGGTAATGCCCGATTTTCACTGAAACCATACATGTTCGCGCGGCTATTTTAAAGAGGAGTTTTGTCGTAAGCTCCAGGCCTGGGGATATCATGGCTTCCTTCCAAAAGCAAAATTATCATCCGCACAAAATCAAACCAACATGAAACAAGGCGACAATGTGCGAAACTATCATGCCCAGTTGGATGCAGTGTTGAGTTCATTTACTTCGGCCGGTCCCTATTTAATGAATGTATCATTGCCAATTGGTCCACAGGGAATCATGCAAGTGGATGTCATCACTTGTATTCTTTATGTCATTCAAGACATGCAAGAAGGTGACATGTTGTGTGGTCGATTTGGGTCACACGGAGCAGGCATTCAACGACATAGTCGTGCGTGTGATGTTGATCATGAAAATTTGGATAATCCTGCTGAGGTCCAATGTTCTATGCTTTCAGCCCAAGCCATTTCAGCCATTGCGCGTGATCCCAACGTGGCAACTCGAAAACGATGGTCACAACATCGTTTGAATAATGTCTTTGATAGCATTCCAATGGCTGACCCAATTCGTGGAATATATGGTGCAACACCGGTTGAAACCATGCATGCATTTCGTAAAGGCATGATCGAAATGGTCACGTTCTTGATTCTTGAAAATGTCCCTCCCAGCCAGTTGGCGGCGTTGGACGCCCTTGCAATTCGGTTTCACAATACTCACCGAGGGTGGATGTGCTGTCAAATGGTGCGTCACTCCCAAGAAAGACACAAATACCGACATTGCTCCATGATCGTTTGGATCGCGATGCAATTGAAAAGTAACAGCTGACACTGTGATCAGGGACGTGACATATAATCAGGGATTTGGAAGAACACCCTTTTGCCAACCGAAGCTGAATCATGATTGTGATATCTTGTTTCATGGGCCCGATCAATTTGTTCTTCCATTGACGGAAGGATGGAAAATCTCGTTGTAAAATTGTCGGCGCAAGTTAAGAGTTCTGGAGCTATTCAACAATGTTTTCCACTGCTTCCCAAGAGAACATGGCGAAAATGCCACATTTTATTGCCAATGTCTCAGGCTTGAATATAGCCTCCGCAAACCGAAAGTCTTTGAACCAATTCACGGAATGGAGGTAAGTTCTGTTCCACAAAGCCAACCTCCAACTGCGGATATCGCAGTAATTATACGCGCTTCTGTCCATGATTAAGTTGTCAGCCAACTCATTAATTCCGTCAAACGTATGCACCGAAGCTAATGTTGAAACTTTTTGTGGGGTGCCTGGAACAGGAACCACAACATCAGCGTCTCCTTCAATAAGTTTGGTGATAACCTCCAGAGAGTTGAAGCTTTGTGAATTACTGCCTTACCAGCTGCCTTGGCCATAACCTCAAGTCCTTGCATGGGATTGGCACTTGCAAGATTCGACAAGGCCAATCGCGGAAGCTGCCAAATCTGCATCACCGCTATCCATTCACCAGGAAGAATTTGGCTTGTCTCAGCTCTGACATTTGCCTCTGATGACGATGAATTCAAACTGCGGTTTTTCCATCGTACCAATCATGACTGTTGTCTCAGCATTGGTGACTGTTTCTGATGCTGCCGCGGAATCAGCTACTTTTGATTCACGGAGCATTTCACTCGTCAAATCTTTTCCACTCATGATAAAAATTTACAATTGTATGATCTCAATCAGAGGCGTTACAAACTTCAATGACGCCCAATGGCTTGAACGGTCCTTTGCTGAACAAAGGACTGCACCAACCAAGTAATGTGGGCTTTACCAGTAAGGCACGGCGTGTAAACACTACTCTTTCGAGCAAGATCCTCGCAGGTGACTGATATCCACACAAAACTCGGGCTGGTGCAGCAACAGAGAGAAGCAAGGAAACAGGAACAATAATTGCGTCCTTGCAACAATTGTGCCAAACAACACTTCGCTCAAATCAATCAACAACAATGTATCAGACGTCCAATTTCTTGAACGGTCCTTTGCTGAACAAAGGACTACTGCACCAACCAAGTAATGTGGGCTTTACCAGTAGGCAGGCGATGTAGGCACCTACTCTTTGAGCAAGATCCTCGCAGGTGACTGATGTCCACACACAAAACTTGAGCTGATGCAGCAACTGAACAATATTATCAATCAATTGCGATGACAATGCTTGCCTGGTGAAGTTGATGAATGTAAAACTGACAAAACAGATCAAAATTGGAGTGAGTAAATTACTTATTTCGATTGTGATGCAGCAAAGCAGTTCGGTTTTGGTGGCAAAACAGCAAGATCTTGATCAGTGGAGCAAGTACGGTGAAAAAGAGTACCTACTGTCGAAGGAAAAAGCGCATACACAGTGCTCCTACCACCATGCAGTAGAAGCCACGTGAGTTTGGCGCGTACTACCAGTAAGCATTCACTGTACAAAAACAACAGTCCTGGTACAACGATGCCGTAGAAAATACGTGGATGTAGAGTTTTTGTACATCCGGGTTACCCTGCAACAACACACCAAAATTCCTGATCTCATCCATTCAAAAGAACAACAACCTTGTTATCTTCAAAGCCAAAACTCTCACAGATTCATCTCATGACATAAGAGGATGGGATGTTACTTACAGAAACGAATTTGGTGAAGAATTGAGAAAAGAGTGAATGGAAGAGTGTCAGTTCACTTGAGGATCTGACACTGGATGGAGTTGTGTACAAAAATGAGTTCGACGCATAACGGTCGTTTAACGTCTTTTAACATTGATTTAACGGATTAAGTCCCGAGAAGGTTGATGCCACCTTCACACAAACGCAGGTTTTGTGGTGCATTAACTAGCAAGGTCCGCATGGGTCGATGCCGGCAACAAGCAGCAGAATCAAATTGGATGGCAACGTATATTCAAAGGCACGCCTACAAGACGAGTATTACCATCGACATCGTAAGCACACCAAATATCGATGCACCGGAACACAATTGCAGAAAAAAAGGTAGATACAGTGATATAAACGCAGTGGCAACAACGATGGCAAATGCGGAATGAGGATGTTTAAGGCCATTTTCTACGCGCAAAAAAAGCAATAGAACAACGAGCAATCACACAAAAGCTCATAATTATATACAACAACCGTCAACATATGGAACGACGGGTACAGCAATTTTTACATACCATCGTGATGAAGTGATGACGCATCTGCAGAGGCCCACATGAGTCACACTAAATTGGTTAACAATAAACACGTCTTGATCACGCATTAGCGAAAACGAAAGCAATCAAAGTAAGGCGTAAGAACAATACAGTCGTATTCCAGTCCGGTCCAAGTACCTGCTGAAGTATAGTACGTAAGAACTCGAAAAAGAAGTGCAAACGTTTGATGCAAACTACTGGATTACCATCACGGAAGTAGCGTTGAATCGGGTGGGTCGCGTATCCTTTACGTTAGATACAGCGGCAGTACGTTTATCAAATTTTTAGTTTTGTAATAGCAGGGTACCAGTTAACAATGCTATTAATTTATTACTGACATTTTTAATGCGGGAAACAATGTTTAAAAATAAAGTATGCGCGGCAGGTTTGATTTTCAAATGAATCGTAGTAAGTAGTATTTTTTGTTTTAAATTTAACAAGTGTTTCGTGTTACATTTATACATGCAACGAACCACATGTTGGCACCCATTATTTTTCTTCATGAAGCTCAATGATCAACGTTTGAATAAGTTTGCATTAATCGTGGAATGACGAAGACGTATAGCACGCTGAACAAAAATGAGTTCATAAAACACAAAGTTCAAAATACAAACATTTGACTGATTTGTTTCAGATGAACGGAATGCATCATCGCGGTCAACTTGACCCATCATCCGTTTTGGATGATGAACTTCCTTCGATACTTACAAAAAACATGTTGTATGTCGGGACGAAAACATTGCGCAGTTGCCGATGCCGTGCAAAGTGATCAAAACGTATATCATCAACCACAGCAGCAAGTAACGCCAATCATGAGTGGTTATTCTCCCATGCCAGCAATGCTAGAAGGCAGAGTATTAGAGCGTGCGTCAATGCCTGAAAATATTGCAATTGTTCCTCCACATCTTGTACCGCTTAACATGCAGCTTCAAAACACAATTGCATCGCAACGCATGATGGTGAAAGAGTGTGTTAAAACAAAGTTGTTCAGTCGTCTCAAGTTTTTCAAAAAAGACTTGCATGGTTTATATGATTTACGACGTGGCACGGTTTGTTCGATGATTGTTGCTAATTGCAATGTGGCGAAAGAAGACGTCGATGAATACTGGTGGGCAGACATGCGTAAACTTGTTGTTTGTTCTCACACAGATCGTCGCAACAATGTCATCAAAAACATGCGCTTAAGATTCAGAGGTAAGTGAAATATTATTAATTGCTCGAGTGCAAGCAAATGACTAACGTTTGTTTTATTGTCACAAATCAGATGGCATGTGTGGTAAGATTCCGCACTTCAAAGTTAACAATGGTCAGAATGCCGATATGGACTACATGTTAGCAATGCGAGACAATTTGGTTCATTATGTGCATTTAATTGATATCTATGCGCCTTGCATTGTTGGACACAGTAATTGGAATGACAAGGCTAACATGATGAGTTATTGTCGTTCAGATTCTGGGGTTTTCAATGAGTATGTGTTTTCGCTAAGCGACGAAGCTTTCATGCTTCTTGTTTTACTTAACTACACAGCGACATGGATGTCTGAATTGGCATTGGAACAATCAAAGGTATGACGATACAGTGCAATGTTTTGAATTTGTTTGATTGCCGTGCTGACACATTGCTAAAAATATGGCCGATACATTGTTACAGATTCAAGCACATGTTAATGCTGTTGCTGTTCCGGTCCCCGCTATCGTGGTAAGTTTTGGTTTGTTGCGTGACAGTAACGCAAGCATGCAACAAAACTAACACTTGTTGTAATGTTAGGCACCAAAATATACATTGTCACGAAAACAACGCAACGATACTAATGGTGTAGCTGGAATTGGATGGACTGAAGATGGCATGAATAAGTTTAATGATCTCTCGATTCAGTGAAAGAAGACAGGATTTCGCATGGAGTGATGTTTAATAATCAATTGCTGAATGTGTTTTGAGCGCCAACGTGTTGTGAAACCAAATCACGACGTGCAAACAACCGTAAGCGCAAAGCGATGCCACGAGATGATATGGGATGTATTGACACCGTGCTGTGCACAAATGAAAATCCAGACGGCATTGTGCCTTTATAATGTGATTAGTTTAATATTGATTAAGATGCAGATATTTACCACACACAACTCATAAATGGACAGTACAATACAACATAATCAGGCGGTGCTAAGTAAAGCAATATGAAATGCAAAATTAAGGATTAACTAGAGACGAAAGATCAGGAATACGCCTGATTAGATTACGTTGTTTCGTGAGAAGAAACCCAGGATTCCGTATTCTAAATTTTACCGGAATCTATCAATTAGAACTCAGGTGTATCAAAGAGTATTTTGTTGGATTCGAATTCTGAACTTCGGAACATGTGCATACAAAAGGGAATACGAAAAAAACTAGTACGTGAACAATAATGTGGCATTATTTTGTACGGATCTATGCATAATTTAATTCGTATAAATCCAAACAAAAATAGGGATATGTGACACGAATTCAGGTCTTGCTTTTTGATGTG
>JAKSYS010000736.1:0-29122 GCA_022925895.1 Fragilaria crotonensis | reverse complement strand
GACCATGAGTTAAGTTGGGCGTACTAAGAGCGGTAACGGTGCAACGATATGCTAGTAACGTATAATCATGGGATAGATCGAAAAGTAAGCTTTCATCCATGTATGCACATACTGTACCGTCGTATACCGTACTCTGCGCATCTTGAATCAGTCCCCTCGAACTAATGAGACTAAAGCGAGCGAGTCTATTAGGTCGTCGTAACCTTAGGCGGGTGGTATCCGATCAAAGTGATATTTAGTCGTCAGCATCAATGACGAACAAGGTAACCCATGGAACCCTTCGAACCTCAGTGAGGGGGTTATCAACGATGATCTACAAGGTCGTATAAAATCAGGCCCACAAGATGATCACGCTTCTGACCACCGGGAATGATCTTCGTACAAATATCTGCAGGATTGTCGTGAGATGATACGTGCCCAGTCAGGCATTCACCCATCGCAACCGCTTCGCGAACCGCGTGATAACACACCGAGTTCGACTTCTTCTTTAATGTGGATTCTGGTCGCTGAGTATTGTGAATCACAGACATATTGTCCCCGTATATGAATGAGGGGCCAGAGAGATGCACTCCCATCATCCGAAGCTTATAGCGAAGCCCTCAGAGCGTTTCCATGCCTTGTTTCATTGCCACGAATTCAGCACCAAAACGCTGGTCTCGATCGTAGACTGCTTCTTTGAGAACCACGTAATGGGTGACATATTCATGTAAATAATGAATCCTGTTCGCGACCGTCGCGTCCGTTGGTCACCAGCATGATCAGAGTCCACGAAGAGTCGGAGATCAACCTCTTTCCCACGTGGCTCCGGCGCATTAGGCGGTATCGCCTCCTTAACGTTTCCGTAGTATTGCCGCCAGTCGCATTCCTTAAACGAGGACATGTCGACGACCGGATAAGTCGGATCAAAGACAATTCTCGCATTATGCTTCTTGTCCAGATAGTTAAAGATGTGGAACACTGCGTCTAAGTGTCCCTCACGAGGTTGAGTCAGGTATGACGCGAGCTCCGAAACCTCAGTGATGATATCGACGCGCCCCAACTCCACGCACCATCGTAGAACTCCGATTTGAGTCTGGTAAAACGATGCATAGCCGTCGCCCAACACTGGGCTAACATCGAGTTCTGGGGCATAACTTAGAGGGAATGGTCCCTTTGCACGCTTCGACCAATGTCGAGACGGGAAGTTCGTGTCGTGAAACTCCTTGACATTGCGTACCGCAGCCTGGATGTACTTGCTTGAGCTCATTGCCCAGCAACGTACCCCATTTGGCAACGTTGTCGCACGCAGCTTAGCCCCTAAATAGTATTCAGGGTCACGTATCGAGCCGGGTTTTGTCTTAAAGAAATGATCGATTTCATTTAGAGCCCGAACTCCATTATGGTGGACAACTAGAATGTCGTCCACGTACAGCAAACAGTATGCGTAATACTTGTAGCCGTCGTCTGGTCGCAGTTCAGGTTTGAGCCACGTCCGGATCTGCCATGCATGACTCCCAACCCAAATGCCGCATGCAATCAGCAAGATGGTTTCGGAATGAGCACCAGCAGACTTCAGACCGTACAGCGCCCGAACTATTATTGCCTTCTTGCCGGCGTCAGCCCCAAACTCGGACCGAGCCGACACCATATCTTCTCACCTACCGGCGCCGTTAAATAGGCATTCTCAATATCGGCAGTCTTCACCTCTAGGTCGTTAAGGGCAGCCAGCGTTAGCGCTATGCGCACTGACTCCCTCGAGACGACGCTTGCATACGTTACGTATGCAGGTGGTGACGTAGTCATGTGGCCACCGGCCACCAAGCGGGCTTTCCGCTGAAAGTCTTCCATCTTGATATCAAAAACGAGATGGCAGAATCTCCTGATACGTAGGAGGCGGTTCTGAGTCACCGTTCAGGACTTGAAAAGCAACCTGAACCTTGGTCATCTCTTTCCGTATGGCATCCTGCCATAAGGTATTACCGTTTTCGCGATCAATGCGAATGCAGTCGTCGTATGTCTTCGGGACCTCGAGCCCGAATTTGTGCGTTCGCTTATGGTATCGGTTGTTAACTGCCGCGATAATCCGATCGCGTCGCTTTATCGTGAAGGGTACCCACCACGCGAAGGCGGGCTCATTCTCGATTCCATGGGCAATCGCGTAGTCGGCCAGCTCGACCGGATTGGATTCCTTCAGGTCAGCGAGCCGCTCCCATGACGTGCTCCCATCCCTCCACTCGACACATAGTTGCCAACCCTTGGTTGTTTTTCGATAGTGACGATTCGATCCTCGTTGGACGAACATATCTGCGCGTTCGATCGCAGATCCGTCTTTACGGTGATCAACGATCCCCTTTAAAAGGAGAAACTGGTTGCCCTCCAAGTCGCACATCGCGTACATATTCTGCGCGATGACGTTGGCTGATAGTTCCGCTGTTTGGCCGTCAGCGAATTCGACTTCGTAAGTTCGAGTATCAAGGATGGGGTTCGAGTTTGCCTTTCCGACGAGGCTCCCGTCGATTGCGCGTTTCCTTTTTCGAACTTTCGCGCTTAACATCTTGTCACCGAGCGGGAGTGTCACCTCAGCCCCGACATACTGATCGTGTGTGTCGGCATCGGGTTCGTCGTCAGCATCGGGGACTTGAGGCATCTCGCCGTCGTCGTCGTCGGCATAATTTGAGAAGGTGGGGGTGTCAAGGTCAACCAATTCCGGGTCCGACGCAAAATCCTCATATTTGAAACCGTCCCCTAAAACTGCGTTCACCTTTTCCGTAAACTCTTCCCTCTTCTTCTTTGTCGATTCGTCGGCCAACTCATCCGGCGTGAGCGATCGGACGGTTGACCGGTAAACGACCTGTCCGTTCTGTTTAAGGACCTTCCTGGTCATAGCCGGACCAATGTCGATGGCAGGGCCGAGGTCGCGGCCTAAAACCATTGCGTCGTCCGGATACGTCACAGACGTGTCTCGGAACATCACCCACTCATACCACTTGAATAGGGCGAATGGTGATATGTCAGCGGTTTCGCCGCTGACAACGGTCTCGGGCACTTGCCCGTCGAGTTTAAAATATCGTGCGCTGTCAGAGATCTGACATATGCCTCTCGTTCCAGGCAGTCATCCCAAAGACGCTTGGGCGCGCCGGAGCGGACCATCTGCCTTCCAACGCCCTTTTTCTCGAATTGCCGCTTCGGCCGCATTCGACCAGGGTGTGTGAGGCTCTGTCTGTCGCACTCGGGTTCCGACCTCGCGACATTTCTTCCGGAACAAACCCATCGTCTGCTCCCTAGCGCCATCCATTACCATTACGTTGGGAACACCTTCACGTTGGAACAATAGGGAGAGCCCTCATGTGCGAGCGATTTCTTCGACATGGGTATGCTCTACACCAGCCGTCAGATGTTGCAAATTGTGCGTATTTATTGTTTCGCCGTGAGGTAGTGTTAGAGATGAGTGTGTCAGTAAAACAATCAATCGGCAATCGCCGGTACCGTAATTGACGGTCGTTTGTACGGAACCGACGAGACAGTGTTGGGTGCAATACCGTGCGTATGCCGCGTTGGGTCGTGACGTTTACGGTCCGCCTTGCGGTCGTTATGTCAATTCCCCAATTCCGTGCCAAGAGTTGGGGATCCAATTGCTTTCCTGTCGCCGAGGAACGAAGGGATGCAATGGAACGGGCGAATGAATGGATCTCGAACGTTGGCGAGGTTCCTGATAAGGACATACTCGGGCGTCGAGTCCACGCTGCAAATCGCTGGCGAACGAATGCATGTTGGAAACCGAGCAAAGTCGGCGGGACGGTGGCGATGCTCCGATGCGGTCCCCTGTTTCCGACAGGTAGTTCGTGACGCGTCCTCTTGTTGGGCAAATGTTGTGTCGTGTGGGTCCCACGGAAGATCCGGGTCTGTCAGAGTAATGTGTGGGAGGGTTTCGTACTCTGTGGTGGTCGGTCTGCGAGTTGGGAAAGTCGAAGTAATCCCACGGAGCGAAAGGGAATCGTATGGGCGTCCGTAGCATCGGTTGGAATCACCAAAGAATGTGTCAGGTCAGTCACTGTGTCAGTTAAGAAACGAGGAACGTCGTTTACAATAACGTCATTAAGTCTGAGCTGCATCGTTGAAAGGAGATTGTGAGCGATGTCAGGGATATGGATCGCCTGATGGACCATGAGGATAACCGTTTCGCCAGAAACTGGGTCATCGTACGCGAGCGCCGCGGAAACAGTTTTAAGGTCCTTGGCGACGGGACCTGACGGGTTATAACCCGACACATTAATAGGACGATCGTAGTCGTGGACTACTAAGCAGTTACTGCCTACGGCACACTGGTCGGCGTGTGAGTCAAGGTCAGTTGCCGATTCATGTGCAACGGACACATCAACCGACCCCAGCGTCCTGAGTACGGCCAAGCACGCACAGCGTCACTTCTTGGACTCATCGATGGAGACTTTCTTCTGGCGCGTAAGCGCTGCGTTCGTTCGGTTCGCACCCGCCTTAGCCTTCTTTTGGTCGCCGGCTGACGAGGCGGTGCTTTTAGAAAAGAGCCCAGAGCTGTCATCATCGGCAACGGATGTCTTCTTCATTTGCTTTGCCAATTGGGACATCTGGCGATTGACAGCACGGAGGTTCTTAATGACTTCTTTCGGCTTCGGGTTGTTGTCGCCGCCCTTGCCTTTCGTGACCTTGCTATCTTTTGCGCCTGGTTTATGGCCTCGTTTAAGGCGCTTAGACGCAAGATCCTTTTTCTGCTCAGGCGTGAGCGACGCATATTCATCTTTTGTGTAGTATCGATCTTCAACCGTATCGAACTTGCGTTTTCCGCCGGTCTTCATCGCGGAGATGTTAACCGTTGGGTTCGACTTGGTCTTAGAGGTCTGACGGATGTAGTCCTGGTACAGTGTCACGCATCCGTCGAAATCGGAGCGAAGTCGTTCTTCTGACATGATACGGGTCTTGACGGCGTCGAACTTGTCGGTTTTGATCCCGTCAAGCAGGTAACGAACTTTCGAGCGTGGGTCGATACCCACATGTCCATGTTCCGTCAAGCCTTCCAACACCGAGTGCTGCTGCTTATGAACATTGACATATTTTTCGAAGTCCCAACGGCGCTGCTCGCCATTGTAGACCGTGTTCTTCAACTTATCTTCGGCCATCGTGGCCATATTATCAACGTGTTGCGGCCCAAGGTAATGGCCGTAGATGCCTTGGTAGGCCAACCGGCCATCCCGTGTTTTCTGGGCTGGTTTGACATACGTCCATGCCGCTTCCTTTCGAGTAATGCGGGAAACTATGTCCCAAACCTTCTCGCGGTTAACCAGGTAGACAGGATCAGGTACCCTGACTCCTTCGGCATTGATCGAAAAATGCGGAGCTCTCCCGATCATCTCATCCTGAACAGTCGGGAAGGTTTCGGTATCGGGTGCGATGTCCTCATTCTTGCGAATAACGTAAGCGAGCGGAATCTTACGTTCCCCAAGGACTGAACGGAGGTATTCATCGATGGCTTCCATGGTTTTGGGCCAATCTTTGGGGTTAATGGTCGGGAGGTCGTCCGGATTCTTATAAGTCGACTCGAACTCACGGAGTTCTCGAATGCTGCGGATGTTATCAAGAGTGACACTAGCCACAGCGACCGTACGGCTAACCCGTACCTGATGGCGTAAGTAGAACGACAGGAGCTTGAGGTTCAGCTCAGCCCGCAGGTTTACTTGACGCCAGGGTTCTGGACCTGCGCTGCCCCAGCAGCCCCAGCGGGTGGAGGAATCGTTCCTCCCGGTCTACGGATCACCTTGCAGAGACTTTCGATCTCGTCATCAGACAGGAGTCTGATCTCCTCTAGGGTGGCAATCCCTTGATCCTCAACAAGTGCCTGAGCAGCTTGCTCGGAGAATCCGATGCGGACCATGGCCGCGCGCATGACAGGAATATCCATGTTCTGTTCGTGAAGCTCGAAGAGGTCGGGTACGAAAAGTAAGCAAAGATATTCGTTTTGGAACTCAGTTTATTTATCCCAGAAGGATACGTTCAACGGTAGACACGTCTACGCCAGTGCTAGTGTAGTTTTCCGTACTATCGTATGCACTAGGCGCGTTTGTACCGTATACTCGTTAATCAGTATTATATATCATAATACTTTCGCCAAACGGACGGTATTTGAATCGATCATCCGCGATGGTACGGATCGGAGAATGGATACTTTCGATCCATCAACTGCATGTCGGGGTCGATCCGACAATCGAATGGGGATTGAATGATCACCTCATTCCGCTTCAGGCCACACGTACCATCATACGTGTTAAGGATCACTGATTTAGGGGATAAATTCATGGTGGTGATACGCATGCGCAGACTCGGGCGGAACGCATGACACAGGCGAATTACCACAGCCGTACTTGCCTAAGCGCATGCCACTACCATCAGAGGCATGTCATGGCATCGTTTGCCATTGTCAAGAGCGATGTGGGTCTGATAAACTGAGTTAAGTTGGGCGTACTAAGAGCGGTAACGGTGCAACGATATGCTAGTAACGTATAATCATGGGATAGATCGAAAAGTAAGCTTTCATCCATGTATGCACATACTGTACCGTCGTATACCGTACTCTGCGCATCTTGAATCAACCAAACAGCGGAGATTTTTCACTCAAAGGGATACGGGTATATTTTCACGTCACCTCCCGAAAGTGCGATTGTACTCCAATTCGACAGTTACTCCGACTACTTGTTGAATACGGCCGTCTGTCCATCCATCCAGCCCTTCACCGTTACAACACATCAAGAACATTCAGCACGTACATAACACGATTCTATCACATATCCATCGATGACCTAAATCCGAACCCGAATACCGTTCCAGCATCCCTTCCCGTATATACGAGTCCCGATCAACTGTCACGAACGTCATTCATATCGGCCTTTACATCGTTACAATCCGTGATCGATAACGACACTTTCTGCATCCATCATAGTCTAAACCGACTCATAACTTATCAACTTCATCGGTTTCAAGACAGTACGATCAGACTTCTCTAGCTCATCAATAGAAGTTGATAATTTTTTTTCACTATCCCTCCCACCATGCAGAAACCTTCCACCCTCACCGCTGCATCCATCACCGCCTCTTTTCCCAATCCCATCATTTCTCCGATTGCCACCGTCACCTCTCCACCCACCTACGCCACCATCCGCCTCGCCCAAACCCAACTTAATGCCAATGCCACCACCGTCCCTTCCTACGCCGGCGACGGTATTCATGGGCATCTCGCTCTCACCCTCCTTCCCGCAGCCTACCTCCTTCGCTCCGGCAACGTGCCCTTCATCGCTCCCCTAAACGGCCCCGTCAACCCCAACCACCCGGCGGCTGCCACCGCTGCACAAATCGCAGAAATCAACCGCGTCTTCTACGAAAACCAGATCACATTCCGCACCTACCAGGAAACCGACAAAGCGCTACGCAATCAAATCCTTCTCGCAATCCCCGCCGACTATCTCCGGGAACTCGCCGACCCCGAACTCGGCCTTGGCAGCGTCACTTGCCTTGAAATCCTAACTCACCTGTGGACTACCTGGGGCACCATAACCCAAATTGAGCTCGATGCCAATGCCCTCCGTATGGCTACTCCCTGGCACCCTCCCACACCCATCGACAAGCTCTTTACTCAGCTCGATGATGGCGTCCGTTTTGCCACCGCAGGAAACGACACACCATCAAAGCCCTCCGTCGTCCGCCTCGGCTACAACCTTGCAAACCTTGTCCACGCCACGGGTCTCTTCGAAGTACCATGCCGTGACTGGCGTGCAAAAACTGAAGCAGACAAAACCCTGACGAACTTCATCACACACTTCCGCGCAGCTGACCAAGATCGGCGTCTCACGACCACCACGAGTAGTGCTGGCTACCATGGCGCCAACGCCGCCACAGCTCCCCCTCGCGCTCCCTCCGCCCCCCGACCAATCACACCGCCATCCACAACCGCCACTCCCACCGTCGCAAAAACACTAACTACCACCCAGCCCACCCGCGGTCCCGACCTCCGCCCTCATGTCTCGTATTGCTGGACGCATGGTCACCTAAAAAACCCAAAACATACGTCCCTTACGTGCAATTGGAAAGCTGCCGACCATCGCGACGACGCAACCGCAACCAACACCCTCGGCGGTTCCACCGCTCTCTTCCAACCTCGCGCCTCCGCCTAGGAACGAGGGCACCCCGGCTCAATGCATATTGCTTCCAGCGAACCACCCGACACTACAGGCCTAAACCACTCTCCTAAGCTAGTAGTAGCGCTTTCGTTGTCCCTCAGCACATCACTTCCTTCTCCTTTCCTTGATCCGGCCTCCGCCCCGCCAATCCACGACATTTCCTCCCTTTGCATTGCCGACACCGGCTGCACAGGACACTACATCCACATAACAACCCCTCACTTCGATCGCACCATCGCCAATCCCAGCATCTCCGTTCTCCTTCCAGACGGCAGCACCATTCACTCCACCCACACTGCCACCCTCGACCTTCCTCTTCTCCCTCCCGCCGCACGCTTCGCACACATATTCCCAACTCTTTCCTCGGGTTCCCTCCTCTCCATTGGCCTCCTCTGCGACCACGGCTGCACCGCCACTTTCAACCCCCACTCCGTCGACATCACCCTCGACGGCGCCACCATTCTCACCGGCACCCGTTCCCCCACCACCAACCTCTGGACCATCGATCTCTCCGCACACCAGCCACCAGCACGTCCCATCTTCCTTTCCCATCACCAGCCATCCCACAGCATTAATGCCCTTCTAGCCAATGACGCCACCATCGCCCGCCGCGTCGCTTTCTACCACGCCGCCCTCTTCTCCCCGTCCCTCTCCACCTGGTGCTCTGCTCTCGACGCGGGACATCTCACCACCTGGCCCGACTTGACCTCCGCCCAAGTTCGACGCCATCCACCACCGTCCATCCCAATGATCAAAGGCCACCTCGACCAACAACGCGCCAACCTCCAATCCACCAAACGCCATTCCGACAAACACGCCAACAATGCGACCGCCATCCTCCACCCCAGCAACACCAACGCCGACACTGACAAAACCGACACCACCATCTCTCCAATCCCCTCCACCGTCCTCGTAAACACCGACGACTTCCATCCTCCTCCCACCACTCCCCCGGCTCTCCGCACCCATCTCGTCTACGCTGACTTCGCCTCTGCCACCGGCCAAATCTTCACTGACCTCACCGGTCGTTTCATCCAACCCTCCTCCAAAGGCAACAGCGACATGCTCGTCATCTACGACTTCGACAGCAACTACATTCACGTTGAAGCCATGCGATCCAAATCCGGCCCCGAAATCCTCGCCGCCTACACTCGCGCCCACACCCTCCTCACCTCTCGCGGCCTCAAACCCCAGCTCCAACGCCTCGACAACGAGGCATCCACCGCTCTCAAAAGCTTCATGACCAATCACGAGGTTGATTTCCAGCTGGTTCCTCCCCACGTCCACCGACGCAACGCCGCCGAACGCGCCATACGCACCTTCAAGAACCACTTTATTGCCGGACTGTGCTCCACTGACCGCAACTTTCCTCTTCATCTTTGGGATCGGTTGCTCCCCCAGGCTCTCCTATCACTCAATTTGCTTCGCTCGTCGCGTATCAATCCCAAACTGTCCGCATGGGCGCAAGTCCACGGCGCTTTCGACTTCAATCGAACGCCGCTTGCACCTCCCGGTACTCGTGTCCTCATCCACGAGCCATCGACCGTGCGCGACACCTGGGCTCCCCACGCCGTCGAAGGTTGGTATCTAGGCCCTGCACCACTCCACTACAGGTGCTACACCATCTGGGCCGACGCCACCTCGGCCGAACGCATTGCCAACACTCTCACCTGGTTTCCTTCTCACGTTGAAATGCCTGCCACCTCCTCCCTCGAACTCGCCACCGCCGCGGCTCAAGATCTCGTTGCAGCCCTCCTCAACTCCAACGACGCCGCACCCCTGCCTCCCGCAGCCCTCGTTCAACGCGCCGCCCTCCAACAACTCGCCGACATCTTTGCCACCATCACTGACACCACCCCCTCACCACAAACCAGCATTCCTCCGCTCTCGTCAGCTCCCCATCCTCCCGCCGGCCACGTTCCGAGGGTGGAAGCTCTCCCTTCACCTCCCGTCCTACTCCAACCACTCACCACAACAATCACCCCCCCATCTCCCCAGCAGTCTCCGACTACCTGCACGTCCCCCACCGCACTCTCCGACGACGTCGCCACCTACCACTCCAAAACGCGCAACCCCGGGCAACGTCGACGCCAAGCCAAACGAGCAGCCAAGCTCGCCACCACACTGGAACGCACAACCAACACCGTACCGCCTGCACCCCTATCGTTCCCCATTCCCACGCCCCATTCCCACGTGACTCGATCAAGCACCGGTCATCTCCCCCGAGCTAACTGCGTCGTCGCCACATCTGCCCTACCTCTCGACCCTCAGTTGCTGATTGTTGACGACCCCTCCGCCCACTTTGCCAACGCCGTCATCGATCCTGCCACCGGCGCCTCCCTCGAATACCCCGCTCTCCTCCGTGGACCCGACGCCGCCAAATGGGAACACGGCACCTCCCTCGAACTCGGTCGTCTCACCAAAGGCTGTCTCCCCTACACAACGAGCGGATCCGAGACAATGGTCTTCATTCGTCACACGGACAAACCACACGACCGCGTCGCCACCTACCTCCGCATCGTTGCCGCTCTCAAACCCAACAAAGCCGACATGTACCGCATCCGTTTCACCTGCGGCGGCGACAAGATCATCTATGCCGGCAAAGTCTCCACTCCGACCGCCGACCTCACCACCGTCAAAACCCACCTCAACAGCGTCGTCTCCACTCCCGACGCGAAGTACATGACGATTGACATCAAGGACTTTTACCTTGGTACGCCAATGGCCCAATTCGAATACATGTGGATCCCTGTCAAATTCATCCCATCCAACATCATGGACCAATACAATCTTGCGCCCCTTGTCCACAACAACATGGTCATGGTTGAAATCCGCATGGGCATGTATGGCCTCCCACAAGCCGGCATACTCGCTAACACTCGCCTCCAAACCCACCTTGCCCAACACGGATACGTCGCCGCTAAACACACTCCCGGTTTCTTCACCCACACCAAACGCCCGATCTCCTTCACTCTCGTCGTTGACGACTTCGGCGTCAAGTATGTCGGCAAACATCATGCTCAACACCTCATCGACACCCTCCAACTCCTATACACTGTCACCATTGATTGGACAGGCACCCTCTACTGCGGCCTCACCCTCGCATGGAACTACAAACTCCGCTACGTTGACATCTCCATGCCCGGCTACGTCTCTCGCGCACTGCACAAATTCCTCCACACTCCCGCCATACGTGCCCAACACTCACCACACGCCTGGATTCCACCCACGTACGGTGCCACAGTACAGTATGCACCCGACGACGACACCTCTCCTTCGCTCGACGCCTCCGCTCTCAAGAACCTCCAGAACGTCATCGGCACCTTCCTCTATTACGCCCGCGCCGTCGACAGCACTATGCTGGTTGCTTTAGGCTCTCTGGCATCCGCACAAACCAACGGCACCGCCGCCACCACCATCGCCGTCACCCAACTACTCAACTATTGCGCTACGCATCCCGACGCCGTCCTCCGCTTTCACGGCAGCGGCATGATCCTTCATGTCCACAGCGACGCGTCCTACCTCTCTGAAAAAAAGGCTCGCTCACGCGCCGGCGGCATCTTCTTCCTGAGCTCACCGCTCCCCGACCCCAGTTGCGCTCCCACTCCCGACTCTTCCCCTCCCCCATCCAACGGCGCCATTCACGTTCACTCCTCCATCATGACTTCCGTCCTCTCCTCAGCAACCGAAGCCGAGCTCGGCGCACTCTTCCACAACGGCAAAGAGGCAGCGATGCTCCGCACCACTCTTGCGGACATGGGCCACCCACAGCCAGCGACCCCCATCCAAACCGATAATGCATGCGCTTCCGGCATCTGCAACGACACCGTAAAACAACGCCGCTCCAAAGCAATGGATATGCGTTTCTATTGGATTCGTGACCGTGTCCAGCAGGGTCATTTTTTTCGTACACTGGCGAAAAGGTACCGATAATCTCGCAGACTACTTCACCAAACATCACTCACCATCACACCATCGCCTCATGCGTTCGCGCTACCTACTTGATCTACATACGTGAATATTCCTCTCTTCTCACATGTGTTGCGAGGGTGTGTTGAATACGGCCGTCTGTCCATCCATCCAGCCCTTCACCGTTACAACACATCAAGAACATTCAGCACGTACATAACACGATTCTATCACATATCCATCGATGACCTAAATCCGAACCCGAATACCGTTCCAGCATCCCTTCCCGTATATACGAGTCCCGATCAACTGTCACGAACGTCATTCATATCGGCCTTTACATCGTTACAATCCGTGATCGATAACGACACTTTCTGCATCCATCATAGTCTAAACCGACTCATAACTTATCAACTTCATCGGTTTCAAGACAGTACGATCAGACTTCTCTAGCTCATCAATACTACTTTCTCATGAAAGCATTTCTGTACTCCCGTACATGTTCCCTGTACGTGAGACTTGGAGTTAAAAGGACGCGTAAATGAAGCACGTTCTTCCGACACTATTCTCATTTTTTTCATCGGTTGCACGCATGATGCAGACTGACCTAGTTGGTGTCCTTCCTCCTTCCACAACAAAATGATTTGATCGACACTTCAGCATTTGGCATGCCTCAAGAACTCGAAGAGCCATCATTTGTTGATGAGGACTTTCCTCTCCGTGAATCCACAGGGCAACTGGATCTCGAGAATGAACGTTCAGAACCAAACGATATCTCCCCTGTCTTTTCCGCTTCAAATCCTCTTTTCACTCAATGGCGCAACCTTGGCATTGCCATCCACAGCACTTATGTACATTGTCAACACCCGTGCTTCGATTCCAATTGTCTATCTTTCCGTCTACGGCGCTCTCGCCTTTCTCCCAAACTCCTTCAAACCACTTTACGCCTATCTTTCGGACTTCTTCCCACGACGCGACAGACTCCTGACTGCCCTCCTCTTTCTCAGTGGCGCCTCCATTGCCGCTACAGCACTCGTTCCGAAGGGTGGAATCACAGCCTGCTTCATTGTTGCCATTCTTCGAGAAATATTTTCGGCATGGCCCGAACTTCTCTTGGGCATTACAATGCTCCAGGAGGCACAAACAAAAGCGACTGCCATTGGTGGCAGTAGCAGACCAACCACAGGCACGACGTCGTCCAACTTCGACAGGATTGCCGCGCGCTTCCAATCGCAAGCGGCAACTGCACGCAATTTGGGCTCATGGAGTGCCACAGTTGTGGGATTCGGATTCTTCCTCTATCGACACTACCACGTGACAAAGGGGAACGAATTAAATGATTTTGCTGTCAACCTAATTTTGGTGGCAACGGGATGCATCAATGTATTTGGGGCTTTCTTTGCATGGTATCATGGGGTTGGAAATCGACATAGTTATGCGCGGTTGAAAAGTGATGTTGTCCCCAACACCGTCGACGATGATATTGTGTTGTCGACACCGGGAGAATCGACACGCAACTCCCGACTATTTTATGGTGATGCTGTTTTGATTGTGCTGCTTCAACTTTTGGTCATCGTTTTTGCCATGCGTTCACCTCTGGTGGATGCATCTTCGGAACTCGTTTGGAACCTGTTGCTTATCGTGTTGAGTTCAACCATGATTGTGACCGTTGGACTGAACTTTCACAAGTGGAGCCGAGCACATCGCGTGGGTTTCTTCTTAATTGCACGACATGCCATTCCGACTTCAGGTTTCCTCATGGGATCATTTGTCTACGAACTCTTCCAGACCGCGCCCATGGCCCTGCAAGTTTTTGGCGTGTTCTCAGGAGGCGTCACAACATTATCGTCCTGGTCGTACGGTAGGTTCCTGGCTCCATTCTGTTCTGGGACACAGATCATGGCAGTTATAATTGGAACGACAATGCTGGCATCAGTGGTGTCGCTTTTGGATATGATCGTCGCTGATCTAGATAAAAATGACAACCAGTGGAAGTTGTTTGCTACGATCATGACAATATCGGCTTTCACCACCTTCGTCGGCGAATGGTCTTTCTTGCCTAGTATTGTGTTGGCAACTACCGCTGTATCTGTTGAGGAGGATCAAAGCAAAGCACCCAAGACAGAAAAGGACTCTGAGAATCCAGAAGAACTGGTGTCCTATCAAAATATGAGAGTGTCCCTTTGTGACTGCAAGGCGCCGACAGCGTCTATTGGTATGCAGTATGGGGCTTTGGTGTCGTGCCTCGACTTCGGCGATCAGATTGGCTCGTGGCTTACCATGCCTCTCGTTGCTGCGCTTGGAATCAGTCGCGAAAACGACTGGGAGCACATGGATACATTTATTTGGACAACAGCATTGTTGTCTCTTATACCGCTTGCGTTGCTCCCGCTTATAAGAAATTAGCTATTGCTTATTGTGCTGCTACCTTGCCACGTTATTGGAAAATCATCGTCTGGAATGTGCATGGTTGAAGGGTCGTCTAAATCTTCCACGTACGACCTCCAAAGCCGACTCTTGCTTGCCTCCTTCGTAAACTTGACATCAACCGGCACAAAGTGCAAGCCCAAGCCTCGCCGCGGTTTAGTTTTGCTCAGATTTTTTCCTGATCCATGCCAAGTGAGACCATCATGAATGGATATGCCTCCTGCTTTCAGTCCAGCCATGCTAACAATGTCAAATTCTGCTACCCCGGCTCTCTCGGCTGCAGACTGGAGGAGCGCCAACCCACCGCTTGCTTGAAAAAATTGATTTGCCGACCCACATCGACCTGTTCCCCACCGATGCGAGCCCCGCACATACTCCAACGGACCAAGTTCTTCGTCCATATCGTCCAAGGCGATCCACACCGTCACTACATCTGGAGGATCAAACATGAAGTATGGAGAATCCCGATGAAAGACTAGCGGTGCTGCGCCCGGTGGCTTGGCCCAAATTTGATCTTGCGCTAGCCGCGCTCCATTCTTCCATCCTGCCAGTTCCGCCACGACTTGACCTAAGCGGGGGGATGTTTCAATTTGACGAAAGAGTGCATTGCACTTGTGCACATTGATCACTTGCAATACTCGAACATTCTGTAAGTTACCCGAAAAACCAAGCCATCCAACCGTGCCTCCTTCTTCTTTCAGAACTCCCTTAATCAACTTTGGCTGCTTGTCAGGTTTCTGGTCTCGGTCGTATCTCCCTCGGAGGATCTCTTCTAGCTGAACATTCATGGAGTCTACTGTCGTAGTCTCAAGCACGTTGGGAAAGACAATGAAACCATCTTGACGGAACTGCTCTTGCAACTGCATTGGGACGGATTGCTGAGGATTCGTCGAACACGAGCTTGATAAGTCGATTCGAAACTCAAAGTCAGGGGAAGCTGATGATTCGCCAATGTCATTCATCGCAGCTCTTACTGAACCGCCCTAGCGCCATGGTAGGCGATCGATGTATTAGGTATTATGTTCAACATCTGCAGCCTCGTGCTCTCCTGAAACTTGTCACATGTGCTGTGTGCTGATGACTGATGCCGCGCCTCTGTACGGTGTACGGCATTCGCTGTACAAATACTGTAAATCATTCTTTTTTTGTCACGCCAGAGTATGATAGACTGTACTACAGTAGTACTTATTGTGATCTGTTGTCTGAAGAGCTAAAGAATCACAAAAAGGTTCACTTCACACAGCCAAATAGGTCGCAAGATGCTCACAAATTCGATTCGCATCCACCCATCGTGTCGCAGAAAAAAACCTTGTCAGGCCTGTCAACTGGCAACATCGATCCTTGCCAATTCCTGAAAAAACCAGTTCCGTCATTGACGACAATCTTATTAGCGATACCATGCAATTTTCCATCATCGTCCTCTCTCTCATACTGACCCTACCGGCGGCACACTCTTTCTCCTCGACGCCAGCATTTTGCGAACTCGATTACGATTCTGCACATCAACGTCAAGCCAACGGCACGACAGTCCTTATGAATTCTTTGACGAACCACGTTGCGACGAAGCCGAAAGCTTGACGATCCCCCAGCTAAAACAGCAATTACGCCTGCGAGGGTTGAAGGTCAGTGGTCGAAAATCAGAACTTGTCGACCGACTTTTGGGACGACCGAAAAGCACCGGTGCCCGGGATGAAATGCCAGAACCGGGTATGCCGCCGCAGTACAGTGCAGCGACATCAAGTTCAGCGGAATCAGCGCTAGCGGATGAACTGGAGGAGCTCATGGTGGAGAAAAATATTGTAGAGGGCGATGCGCCGATAGATGCCGAAGTTATGCCTGCTGATAAGAGCAAGGCTCGCAAATTCGCCGAGTCGCGGGGAAGGATTTGATTGATGTCACGCCGTTTGTTGACGAGGAGGAGGCAGTGCAAGGAGTGCGAACGGCGAATAAGCCGATTAATGATAGTGACGATGATGACATCCCAGACCCTTTAAGTGTTACAGCGTCAGAACCTGAGGCATGGGGTGCGGAAGCCAAGATTGTTGACGACTACGAAGGACGAAGTATCGTCGTCGACAACTTGAATCGATTCGTTGTCGAGTTTAAGGGCTCGAATCAAACCACCTGTCAAGCATTCGTCGTAGCCAGCCGCGACGCCCTGCAAAAGTTCCTGGCGGGTGGGAGTAGTGGCCAGAATGCCACATCTGCAGAGGCCCGTCTCCGCGAAATTCAGACAAAACGGGAAGAGGCCGCCAAGACGCCGTCGCGAGTGGATGAAGACGCGGGATTGGACCAAGATGATGATGAAGGGTACTTCAAAGATATCTTGCATCGTGAGTTTTCGGATTGGGGTGTATATACAGCCACCGGTGCTCAACTGTCTGCTGGTGAAGTGCAAGGTGTATTGCTTTTGAGCGATGTCCACGGCCCATTCACAGACGACACGCGTGCTCTGGCGGAGAAGATTGCTTTCGAATGTCAACCTGTGGTGGTGATGGCTCCAGATTTATTTCGTGGGAACCCTTGGAAGGAAGTTGAAAACTCAGGTCTCAACGAAGCGGGTGAGACTTATGAACAATGGCGTGCGAGCCATGATGATCGTCGAGTGAACATTGATATCCGAGCGGCCGCAGCTTGCTTGCGACAGCAATATGCTGTGACCTCGGTCGTCGTATGGGGAACATGCTACGGTGGGGGTCGAGCACTGGAAGCAGCTTCTGGATATTTTCACGACGAAAATGTGTTTGACGTTGACGGCAATGTTGGACCTCTGCCCGTCGATCCCATGGCCTGCATTGCCTGGTATCCGACCCGTTACAACGTCAAAGATTTATTTGGAAAGTCGCATCGTGGTAGGAATGTAGATGCGAATGGGTCGCAACGACAGGTGGCTGTCATGGCTATCTTCGCTGGCGACGACACTCTCATGGGTGCAACTCAGATGATGCAGCAGTCTTGAAAGAATGCCTAGCACAAGATGAACGAGTCAAGGATTTTATGGTTAAGGTATTTCCAAATCAAAAACACGGTTTCGCGCACATCGGTCGCGCTTCCAGTGCGGAGTACGACTTCAAAGACGATTATGAAGATTTTGTCGACGACGAGTTCGGTGGCGCAGGCAGAGTGACCCTGGACACCGGAGAAGCTGAGGTCGCATGTCTGTTATCGACCGCGTGGATGGAAACCTACAGTCGAGTATTTCTGCCGACAGTGGGCCCTCTTGTCAGCAAAGATGAAAACGAAGCGGAGTGGCAGAGGCTGGAAATGAAGGACTTGAGTGACGCAAACAGCCGGGACATTCGTGAGGAAATCGATAGCGCCTTGAATGATTTCACGTATGTTCCTGACGGAGGTGGAAGAAAGCTAGATCGTTTCGACGAGGAATCTCACGAAGAGCTCAGGAAGATTCTCATGGAATACCAGGCAGGGCAAGATGCTGGGGAGAACCAAATTCTTCAGACTGACGACATCAACACTGCGTACGAAAAGCTTCGGCGATGGGATAGCACTATCCAGTTGTTTTAGAACTTCCTTAATGATTCAGTGCCATCTCCCTTGCGTGCACCAACTCAAAAACGCGCATCGAGTTGATTGAGGGGGCCTACGAACGCGACAAGGAAGCTACATCGCTCAGATGAGGAATCTCGCGAAGAGATGGAACATTCTCATTGGAGAACCAGAGTCTTCAGATGAAGAGCATCAACGCTGCTCACGCAAAGCTTCTGCTGTGGGATAGCACTTGTCAGTTGTTTTAGAACCTTCATTATTGTTTCTGAATTTATCTTATCAACGTTTGACTGCAAATGAACACTCACGCATCAAGTTGATTAAGGGGAGCCTGTGCCGCCAATCTCAATTGTGTGCCAGAACGGCAGTTGAAATTTGACTTCCGAGAACTTGCCACAGCTTTCGCGGCGATTTCCCATCCTTTCCGCACAGAAGCTGGAGAGCATCCACAACAGTGAACGAAGAAACCAATCGAAGTAGAAACGACGCTTGCGCGGTACATTCGCGAATGGAGTGGAAGACGTAGCAGTCGACATCGCAGCAGGCTTGGGCGTTCGAGATTAAAATTGTGGATGCAATGGCCCCAGTCATTGACCTTGGAGCCACAAGTTGAAACGAAACCACGCAATCAACATTTCCAAGTGGTGCGCTCTGAACAAAAGCAATATGTTTTGCTGAAGCGGGCGACATCTCAATGTCGATGCAGATAATCATGTTTATCTGAACGTAGCGACCATGTGCTGACAGTTTTACTAAGCGCCGAATCAAATCCTTCAGATCCTCCTCGGTGCCCCACGACGAAAGTTTCTGTACTATGATTGCTCCTTTCCTGGAATTTCAATATCGATTCCAACCTCGTCCAGAAGAGACGAATCGTGCGCGAGTATCCGTCTGCAATGGGCTTGGGCTTCACTGTTCGACAAAGTATAATTCTCAAATAGGGTTTCTTCCAGCCACGACCCTGAAGCTAATGAGGCAATTACTTGCGAAGAGTGTTCGATGAAGGATTCCGAGCAGAGAACATGAACTTCCTGCGATGACTCTTCACTATTTCGAATTTGCTTAGCAGTCATTGAGGCTGCAGCACTTCGTTCCCACGGTCCTTCATCCCGCTTGCGTTTGGTTGGTGGCTCGGGTGATTCATGCGGTATCTCCAGACCATCGTCGTCGTTAGAGGCGTCGCGTGGTTCGTCAAAATGATCGATGTACTGAAGAGATGACGGTCTGGGATCTGGTCGATGTGGCACTACTTTCATTGTTGTCGCGGTAACCTGTTGACTTGCTTCGCCTCTCGCTTCGAAGAAAGCGCTGCCCCCTTGCTCGATGGTCACTTGGCTCAGAAATGGACTCCGTTTGTAAACAGCATTGTGCGACTTAACTCGAGGATCGAAGAAAGGGGCAACTTGTCGTGGCTGTCCCTTTCCCCTCGTGGGTTCTGGAGTGATTTTCGAGACCCCATATGTCGTTAGGCAGGACGCCGTATTCCCTTCGGAGGTTAGTTGATGCTCCAATTCCTCTTCAACGTCTCGCCTACTACGCTTCTTCTTCTTTTTCGCCTTTTTCTCTTTCCTTCGTTTCTTCTGCTCCTTTTCGGTAGCCTTGTTTTCTCGTCCTGAAATGGCTGTCTCGGTGTTGAACTCTTCGATGGACAGCACCGGTTGGTAGTCAACGCAGCTCTCGTCGTCATGCAAGGGGAATTCAAAATCCCGCATACCGGGAGAAGGATGCTCATTTGAACATGCTTCGGGCGGTGATTCAAAGCACAGCCGTTTGCTTGTCTTTTTGTGATCGTTGGTTTGGTGTTCGAGGGTGCGTTTAGACTTGCTGTTAGGCTCGTCAACTGGAGTCGGGAGTGTTTGTGATAGATTTTGACTGTCGTGACAAAGAATTTCGTCGAAAAGAGATCTCGCATCTAAGTTCGTATCTCCCAGATGATCTTCACCCATGGATGCAATGGTGAATGTTGTTGATGCTACAGATCGGACTGGAGAGTGGTGAGAAAAGGGCGAAACGTCACAAACGAAAGAAGGCTTGGAGATTTCGACTATCTCGTTCTGATACTTGGCTTGGCGAATTTCTATCCTCTCCGTTAAGAGCTTCGTCGTTCCACTCATAACCTCATGGCCGTCCTGTAGCGCTAATCGTCCACTTGTCGAGGTATTTTCCTCCAAATGTCGTGTGCGAATCGCCACGTCAAAATGTCGCGACGTCGACAAGGCTTGGACGTGGCCGGCATCATGACTCTTTGACTTGACTTTCGTTTGCGTACAACGCAACGACGTAATTGCAGTCCCAGGACAGGAAGCAATCGCTTGAATGACTTGCAAAAACGGCAGGGGAATCAAGTCGGTATGGTCAGTGCCTATATGCTTCATTTCACCACACTTCGTTTCTTCGGAAGTTGGTGTTTTCGGAAGGAATTGTCGGCGTTGATTTAGGAAGATGTACCAGTTAAGACGAAGAACAATTGTAGACGAAAGTGTATCACTTATATTTGATGCTTCATAAGTTATATCCAAGGGCTTGGTAGGGTCGATGGAGCACGATGGAAGCGATATTGAATTATCTGTGACTTGTACAAGATTTCCCTTTGGCAATCGAGGGAAAAGTTAGTTAGATTCTCAGTTGAATTCGAGCAAGAGTTGCACAACATGACGTACAAAATCAACTGTTATTTGGCCATCGTCGTCGTTGCAGTATGGATGGAAGTCATCGGAATCGCCGCTGTGGATGCTTCGGAGTTCGAACGGTTCTTCATCGTCGGTATCATTGGCATTATCCTCGTCATCACTCCTTTCTCCGTCTTGAACCCTCTGGACGACTACATTCAACACTGTCATGCTGAAGGTATGGTGTGAGGCGGCATCCTCCAGGTAGTTGATACTGGCGGGTCGAAATCTCATGGTAGCGTCGTGCTGTGCGTTGGTGGTAGTTCCGGCATCAATTTCCGACTTCGATCAACGGATCTGCTCGTTTTGAATTCGAGTCAAAATCTTTTGAGTCCCGCATTCCAGAAAGTGAAGAATGAGGAATGCGACTGTACTCAGTAGCCGTGGAAGTAGAAAAGTCATATAGCAGTAGCTCACGATGACTGACGCATCAACTACGACGTCTATCCTATATCGGTTGCAATGTATATATGTATACACGTATCCTGAATGCAATTTATTTGTTTGTTCACTCTGTTGTCTGATCACTCAGTGTCAATTGAGACGTTTGATCGACGATGGTCTGCATGGTCAAGGCCCTGTGGACGTTCGCGACATTCCCGTTTGTCCTCGCCTATGTGCCTATTCAAATACAACATAGGCATTCGACGTATTTGCTCTCGTCTTCCATGCCAAAACCAATTGATCCTTCCGGATGGCCATTGCGCTTCCCTGCCAAGGAACACTGCTCTCGTTGTGGACTGTGCGAAACCACCCTGGTTTCTCGTGTCCAGGACGCATGCGCCTTTTTTAGGAGATGGTATGAGTCGTTTGGATCGAATGGAGGAACAAGTTCACGGTCGCACGAGATCTGTTGAGTCCATGGTATGGGATTCTGACCGGCACAGAACCTCGGTGGCAGAGGAAGCTCGGTTTGGTGTACTGCAGGAACCAATGTTCTTGGCGCGAGGCATTGGAATTCAAGATGCGCAATGGACTGGATGTGTGACAGCGATTTGTCTAACAATGTTGGAAGAGGGACTTGTTGATGCTGTCGTTTGCATTGCTGCAGATGCGGAAGGAGGTTGGAGCAGTCCTCTCCCCATCGTTGCCAAGACGGTAGAAGATGTCATGCGAGGGCGTGGCGTCAAACCATCGCTTGCTCCAAGTTTGCAAGTTTTGGACCAGATCAAAGGAGATTCGTCGATTCGAAAGCTGCTATTTTGTGGAGTGGGATGTGCCGTACAAGCGTTTCGAGCTGTCGAGAGTGATTTAAACTTGGACAAAGTTTATGTATTAGGCACCAATTGCGTGGACAATAGCCCCACCCCAAATGCCGCTCGAGAGTTTGTTCGCAACGGAGTCAAGATAGAATCGGACGACATCAAAGGGTACGAGTTCATGCAGGACTTTCGAGTGCACGTCAAGACAGGTGACTCGTATACGAAAAAGCCATATTTTGTCCTACCAGGAACAATCGCCGAAGCGTCGATCGCGACATCGTGTTTAGCTTGTTTTGACTATACAAATGGTCTCGCGGATGTCGTGGTGGGGTACATGGGTGCACCGTTGGACGGGAGTGATCGAATGGATGAAGCCTTTCAAACCGTAACAGTTCGCAACGGCAACGGTGCCACAATCGTGCGGGCTGCCGTCGCCAAAAATCGACTTCAAAAGTACGATGTTGCCACAGGAACGGGCTCTCATGAAATGATTGCTCGCTCCACGGTGTCATCGGATAGTGTTGTTCTCAAAATGATTGCGGAGCCCGTGCCGGAAAATGGCATGCCGACATTCCTGGGAGAAGTTATGGCAACAGTACTGCGAGTTGTTGGGCCAAAGGGGGTGAACTTCGCTCGATATTCAATTGATTATCATATTCTCCGCAACTACCTACACGTCCTGCAGCAATGGGGACCGAAACGAGCCAAGGAACATCTGCCGCTGTATTCCTGGGTTATTGTCCAACACTACATTGCGACTGATACGACGTTTGCTGAACTGTGCACCAAAATCAATAGTCTGAAGGGTGTTTAGGGTGGATTGTCACTAGGATTAATTGTGAGGCTCCCATCGGATTAATTGTCATCGCAGAGCGGCTTCTACAATTTTGCCTATATTCAACAAAATCTCGTCATGATTCCAACGCGCCGCCAGTTGAAGGGATAGTGGTAAACCGTTATCATGGGTTCCACTTTTCATGTTTAACGTCGGCAAACCACTGCACGACCACGGCAGCTGCATGATTGGATTGCCAGTGCTCTCAAAGCCGAGTGGAGCAGGACCTGTCGCACCTGGTGTGATCCACGCGTCTAATCCATGCTCGTCCATTAATGCCGTCAGATGATTTCGAGTTTCCAACTTGCATCGTTTAGCCCTTTCTAATTCCTCATTTGATACAGTACGCCCCATCTTCACTAGTTCGAGGGTAGCAGGCGCGTACAAATGATGATACGTACTGAACTGAGAATGATAGTCCGCAAATTCACGAAGATTTAAAGTGACGTGGCGCTTGCGTATTTCGTCGAAATTTGGCATCGCCTTGATTCGTTTCACTGTGAACCCAGCCGCTTGAAGCAGATTCGACGTCTCATGGAAATGTGAAAGCATCTCTGGTTCTGCCAGCTCTAAATATGGTCCGATTGGAATCCCGAGAGTCACGTTGGAAGCTTGTACGGGGTCTGACAATGCGAAGGAGTTGGCCAATACTTTAAATATCAGTTCAGCACCGACGACATCTTGTGTAAAAAATCCGACCGTGTCATGTGAGCGTGCGTTCTCGATAACGTTGACCTTGGAAACCGATTATACGTTGGTTTGAACCCGACGATTCCGCAATAAGCAGCAGGTCGATTCACCGAACCAATGGTTTGTGTCCCTAGCGCTAACGGTACCAACCCTGCCGCGACGGCTGCGGCGGAACCACTGCTCGACCCACCTGGGGTATGAAAGGGATTGCAGGGATTTCGCGTCGGGCCGGGACTGGAATAGGCGAATTCTGTGGTGGCCGTTTTTCCAAATATTAAGCAACCTGCCTCGCGCAGTTGTGTCACGCACGTCGACTCCGGGCCGTCCAGCACATGGGCAGGGAGCTGTGATCCTGCCCGAGTCGGCAGACCATCGACTCTGAAGATATCCTTGATGCCAACTGGTAGTCCATAGAGAATGGGTCTTTGCGCTGGATCAGGATATTTGATCTCGAGCTCCGCAGCTTCTTTACGAATTCGTTCCCAGCGACGCGGCTCTGGCACAAAGGCATAGACGACCGGCTCCATGTTGAGAAATCGTTCCTCTAGCGTGTCGACATATTCACCGATTCGAAGCGTTCCAGCGCGAAGTTGGTAGACGAGCGTTGGTATCGACATCCGAGTTGAATTAAATCAATACTGGTGTGCAAGAAAGAACAAGGAGTGATTGGAAAGTCAAGAACCTGATGGCAATGGTATCCGCACTCTCATCATTGTCGCTCTTCTTCAATTTTCGTCCGCTTGGATCCTGAATCCTGGATGATGAATATCTGCCGACTGCCGACAGACGCGGTGTAGAGCTACTGATACTAGTACTTTTAAATGTCAGTAATTACAGTGTACATTGGTACTACAGTACTCCTACAGAGTACTCAGAGTACTTCAGTACCAGGTACAACAGTGCTGGTACCTCATCACCCCTGTATGGTAGATCGTACCCTATTGTAACGACATGCATAGATGCCGCCTTGAATTGACTTGAACTTCAGAGTACATAAGAAGAACATCTAGCCATGGTCTCAAGCCTCATAAATGCTGCATGCGAGCATTAGTTTGTGCATGCAGCAAATTTTCCATCAACAGGTAGGTTCTCGACAATGAAGCAAGGGGCATTCCACGATGCCAAGATAGTGCCACTTGCTTTAGTCTGAATCCGAGTCGGAACCGTAACCCCGAGCAGACTCCCAAGTCCCTCCGGCGGTCCATCTGCTTTCTTTTCCACTATGATCGGATTGACTCGCCGCCGCTTGGCTGTAATCAGTGGCATAGCAGGCGTTTTGGTCTTCGCCTTGAATTCTTCTCGCTGTTTCTCAAACATCATGGCCTGTCGTTTCCGTTTCAGTTCCAAGGCGATTTCATCGTCTTCGTCAAGTCGCTTGATTGTCATCGTTTGACCAAACTGAATCGACTTGACCAAATTTTCGTCGTCTTCCGTCAACCCGGTGTCGTCGTTGGTTTCTTCAATGTTTAACTGCTCTAGCTGCATTTTGTTTCTTGCTCGCGCTTCTAAGACTGCCTTTGCGTCGAACGAGCTACCCGAAGAATTTAATAGTTTGACATGACGCATGTTCATGGCCTTGATTTCTTCGAGATTATCCATATCCAGCATCTCTCGTTGACTGGCCAACACTCGATTCTCTAGTCCCTTGAGTGGGTCTTCCTTTTCTTCCACCTCCTGTTCTAATGTAGCCGTCTCTTCAGATTCTTTTTTATCCTTCGATAGCTCATAGTTTCGAGTTGCCCCACTTTCCATTTCGTAATCTGCATTTTTCGGATCCGTCAGAAAACTGACGGGTTGGGAACATGCTGTGCATTTGATGTAGAAGCGGAATCGTTGAATACCAAGGTACGTTCCATGCTCCCCAGCCACATTCTCCTTTTTGGAGTTAAACTTTCGACCCTGATACATGAATGTGGAACAGTTGTTGCATTGTATTGAAAACGGAAGCATCATACGGACAGAAACCAAACCATCTTTTGACTTTTTCGTTCGCGGAACTAGCTTTGGATCAAAGTCTGGGGGAAGATACTTGCTGATGACCTTACGCTCTCCCATGATGCAATAGCTTGCGATTTAGATGCGACGGGGATGTGCTTCGTGAGGTCGAAAGCGCCACTAGTGTGATTTCGAGTTGCTTCAAGTTTCAATCCTATCGTTTTTAGCAACAGGTCTTCCACTTGAGGTCCATGACGACAATCAACAGCAAATCCCGCCCCCCCGCCCCCCGTGTATGAATATAGTACTGAGTACAACGGTAGCTATGGGACAGTAGACAGTAGTCTTCAACAGTCCGAGTAATGGAGCCAGAAGTACAGTACAACTTGAGTCAGTAGCGAGTAGCGAGTCACAGGCCACAGCCCAGAGGCCAGTCACAATCACAATTGAAGCCGATTGGTCGTTCGTGTGTCCAATCTCCAATCATCCATTTCGACAATGGTACGATACGGCTACTACATTCCAAGTGAAACCAGAGATGTTAGCCCCGATTGGAGCAAATAAATGGAATTATGGAATCGAATTGGCCGTTCCAAGCTAATTACGTACCAAGCCGCTGATCCCGATAGCATGGTTGGTCTGATCGATTAGAGTCAAGACAGGAGCAAGTCCCGCTCAGACGACGATCCGGACTCGGCACGTACCAGTCCATCTAGAAAATGAGTGTGGACCATTCAAGAGTGCGCTCGTGCAAACTTCTTGCAATGCCAAACCATGGTCCTCACGACGGAAAAGTCTACTGCAGGCACCTCGAATGAGCGAACCCATGGATTGGTTAAGTTTGCGATAATTCGAAAGGAATTGTAGACCCTGGACTATTCTACACGACATCAGTTAAATCTCTGAAAGTATGGTTGTTCTTTCGTTTTCGGATCCTGCAGAAACGACTTATGCATAATTGTCAACGGTAGAGGGCGCCGATGCACGCTCAGGAAAAAATAACACGACGGCCTATAGCTTTACTCATTCTGTTCCACAGAGAGCACCATTTTGTATTCCTTCATTACAGTCGCGAGCGGAACGACGCTATAACCAGCCTTAGTGATTCCTTCGACGACATCCACTACATTCGGTACCTGTTCCAAACAAATCACGTTCCCGCCCAAGGTTGCATGCAAATCAGCAGCGAGTTCCTCGTTGTGAACGGAATGTCTTACATAACTAGACCAAAGCGCAATCTTGGTCCCATTTTTGGTGCATGCAAGGACATCCGAGGGGTACGACTCTCCGTGCGACCATTCTGGAGGCTTCCCCCAGATTCGTTCGTATTCGGCATGAGCTTTGCGTTCTCCCGTGTATGGCAGGACGACGTGTCCAGCCGTGACGGCTTCTTGAAGGAGGGCGGCGTCAACTTTCAACTGATCGAGTGTGACGACAAAGTGACAAGAAACCTTCAGGCGTTGAAATTCCGCTAAGTGGGCCTTCCCTTCGGCCCAGTCCATACAAATGGCCACCGTTTTCGTGAAGTGCATGCCACTGCAGTAGACTCTTCCAAATAAGTGACACCCCAATGGGCAGAGTGATTTGGTATAAAATGTCCCAAAGCAGGTCGCGACTGCTAGCAACAAGAGAAGCGAGCGCGTTTCATCGGACGCTGTTGTTTCTCCAGGAAGCATTTGTGCGGTCTGATGGAGTGTGTCATAAATTTGAGTGCCGAATCGCACCCACAAGCGCCAACTCAACAAGACGGCTGGAATAAGCGAATAGACGGACAATGCACTCATGTCCAGGGTAAGCATCCAAAACTGATTCGTTCCGACCGCATTCCAGACATCGGCAGTTGCGGCGATGATGATGCAGATGAGTGAGCAAATTGCTGATCCGAGAAGTACCGGCAGAACTGCGTCGAGGGACGAGCGCGACGATGGCAGTTGTTGCACCGACAGGATCAATGCAGCTGAAATAGTGATGGCGATGCCCATCTCCCGGCGATTCGTGAGATTCATGTGTCGGTGTGTGCGATAATGATACCATGCCCAAAGAATGAGTAGAACCACCAGGCCAACACCACCAGACAAGGTGGAGAACAGGGTAACTGCACCAGATTTCCACAAGTGCGCATACGACACTCCGTAGTTCAAGACTGCGATTGTAGAAACGGATGATAAAGAAAGTGGAGTGAGGATTGTGGCAAGAACACCAAATACGGAAGGAACTGTTATGGATAGCGTTGACACTACGAGAATGGGCATCGAGGATCTCGCAGCCAACGTCAAACTCTCCGAAAGATTGGCAGCAGAGTTAAGTTCCGAGGAAAAGACAGCCCCGAAGACAGCCATCTGCAAGGCAATGCCATATAATGCCGCATCATAGACGAATGCAAAGAGACAAGTCATGGCCCCAGCGGCAGCCAAGATGATTTCCCATGCTGTAACATCTTGTGTTGGATGATGAGAAAGCAGAATGGCACTCGCAACACCAGTACAGGCTGCGAGCAACAAACTGACGATGGTTAATCGCCATTTGAAGGAGAGGGGCTCGTGCGGTGTACCTCGGTGATACGTGTGTCCTGACATGTTTGAGAGAGTATAAATTATAAGCGATTGTTTCAAGATCGTCAAGTGTTTCGAAGGATGAACTTCGTCATTGGAAACGAAAATGCGAACCTTCGATTTTCAAAACCCCGTCTGAATTTTGAACCGTTTCGCATACTGTTTTTCTCATGACTCATGACATGACTCATGACATGACTCATGACATGACTCATGACTGATGAGAGAACCCTTCGCTACGGCTAGGAACTTTGAACTACGACCGGTAGTAGAGTGACGCATTGAAAATTTTAACACGAAGCGTGTTGCACTGGTACTGTAGTACTACAGTACGAATACGATGTACCGATGTACTGTTGGCACGGAGGATGAACCGTGATCAGTATGGTACTGCAGTACCAGGTTCTATGCCATGGTGCCATGGAACATAATCAGAAGAAAACCCGGAAAATAAAACGGATTTTTAGCTTTTTCCTGATCGCGACCTCTGATGCCTCTAACCTGCCGCCGATGGACAAATAAGTGAACGTAACTGTAAATAACGACACGGTTCGTCAAAACAACCAACGACCAACCAGCAACCCACGCCGGTTGATGACTGGAGGTTCAGGAATTTTCGCTCTACTCCCCTCTCCCCTCTACTGGAGTTGTACGTATTACCGGTAGATAAGTGCTTGAGGAACCAGTACAATCTTTAACATTCGGATTGCTCCGTTCGTACAGTTACCTTAACATCATCAGGGAAAATAAGTTTCCAAAAATGCCAATGAATGAATCATTCAGCAACTGAATGGTCCTGAATGAATCATTCAAGCATTTGCATGGTCCTGAATGAATCATTCAAGTAATTGAATGCCACTGACCAATTCTTCAACATAACATGATGTGTTGCCTCTTGTCTAGCTTGTACTGAAGAAGTAGTTCAGCATGCATGTATTCTAACAATGAGTTGCTTGTAGAGCAAAAGTACATTTTTTGAAAAGCCTGAATGAATCATTCAAGCAACTGGCTGAATGGTCTTGAATGAATCATTCAAGCATCTGAATGGTGCTGAATGAATCATACATGCATGCAAGTTGATGCCACGAAATGAATCATTCTGTTTCTGCCCAGCACATTGTAACCATCATAACAAAGATTTCATCCAGGTGGCTGGGACAATGTAGTAATCAGGTTGTTGGTCCCATTGTGATATAGTAGTGCGGATTTTGCAGATTTG
>JAKSYS010000735.1:0-29251 GCA_022925895.1 Fragilaria crotonensis | reverse complement strand
ACGACTTACGACGCGAAGTGGTAAACGGAACGAAAGCCAAACGATGCATGATCGACGAAGCACACTTGGAGGATACGTCGTAGGTTAGATAAAGTACAGTGCACGATGAGCAACACCATGAGCATCGGTACTACTACTACAACAACTAGTGATGCTCATACTCATCATCATCATAAAAACAAGAAACGCAGAAAGGACCGTCTCGATCGCAACAGTCACATCGCCATTATTGGAAGTGGTTTGGGTGGATTGGGAGCAGCCATTAGTTTGGAACTTGCCGGCTTTACGAACATTGTTCTGTACGAGCGTGATGTGTCTGTCGACTCGCGTCGAGAAGGGTACGGCTTGACACTGTCCTACAATCCGCAGGGTCCGTTGGCCTACATGGGGTTTTGGAAGAAGTGGCACAAGAAGATTGTCCCAGTCGGAGTCATTACACGTTCGGGAGTGATGGAAGGATACTAAGTTACTACGGGAATGCGTTTCGCGGCAGTACTAGTTTTGGTGGACGTGGACAACGTGGCAATTTGAGACTGCCCCGACAGGTTTTGAGAGGCATTCTGTTGAACAAAGTCAAATCTACTATTCAATTTAACAAGCGATTGACTGGCTTTCAAGAAACTGATGTCGAAGGTCGATTGACACTCTCATTTCAAGATGGATCAACAGTACCTGGGGTCAACCTTTTGATTGGAGCCGATGGCATTCGTAGTGCAGTGGTCAAGCATTTAGTTCCGAATGATTCGGGTTTGAATTATCTTGGAATTTTCATCATTCTCGGTATTTCGGACTTTCATCATTCTCTGTTGGATGAACGAGGTTTCTATACAGTGGACGGCAACCATCGATTATTCACAATGCCATACGAAGGAAGTCGACTTTCAGGCACAAAGAGGCGCATCATGTTGCAACTATCATATCGCCTCGAAAATGAAGCTGAAGCTCAGCGGTTGAGCGCGGCCGGTCCGCTCGTATTGCAACAAGAGGTCCTGGCGATGTAAAGAGTGGCATGAACCAGTGGTGCAAATGGTCCAATCGACCCCGCATGACACTATTTGGGGGACGTAAGTGTGAAATCAATGTCTTTGAAAAAATGCGCAGCTGAATTGGTCCTTGATGCTTACTGTTTCGATCCCGTGCTGAAGTGGTCTGATGGACAGAGATCCAAGACAGTTGGTCGATAGTTTCAAAAACAACCAAACGTGCGGTCGGGTTGTGGTGCTTGGCGATGCCGTTCACTCCATGTCCCCCTTCAAGGGAGCCGGTGCCAACCAAGCCTTGCTGGATGGTCCTCTGTTGGCGAGTTGGTTGCAACGAGCGTCGCTTCCGTCGGCCATCAAGGGATTTCATCGAGAAATGGCAAATCGGACCCAACCGCGAGTGCTGGCGTCGCGAAAGGCAGCAGCCTTTTTGCATTCGCCAGAAGTCATGTTGGTCGAAACTACGGGCCAAGATTTCGCAGGTGTTATGAAGGATCGAGTGCCAGAATTATTGCAAAAGCTCCAGGACGACCGGGTCGGAGCTCAGCTGGGAGCGGCTCTCGATTCCCGTGTTAACGAGGTTGTCGATGGACTTTGCTGTAGGGAAACGTGCAACGAAGACAACTCCAAGAAGGACGTATCGAGCACACTGATGCTCGCGCAAAGTCAAGCACTCATGTTCGCCTCCCAGGGAAATACTCAAGGACTCCGAACACTTTCGTTGACTTGCCCCGCAGCAGTATTATATGCTCGAGATCCTGTCGGTCGAACTTGCCTACATTTGTCCGCGCAGTTAGGGCACTACCACACTTGTAAGTGGCTGCTGACTGAGGTGTTTTTGGCTCCCGGGATTGAAGATGATTACGGTATCACTGCCTTACAAATTGCTGGGGATAATGAAGAAATCGTGAACCTGATTGAAACAGTGTTGGCCAAAATACAGTTGGTAAGCTGACGTTATTTCTCAGCGCCAATGCTCTCTTGATTGAGAATGCGAGTCCGCCATATCGACTGTTTGTTCCGCGGCTCGCGTGCCTTTTCTGCCGAACAATAAAAGACGATGCGTCTGTGGCCAGTACGCTTCACTTGCTAGGAAAAATGCGGAGAAGCAGTTTCTTGTCATCGTGGCATCTCTTGAGGAAGCGAGGTGAACATGACCATGCTATTTGTTAGCTCATTGGAATTCGTTCATGCTACTGGGAAGTGAGCCCGTCTCATTGAAGTGCTGGTACGGCAGTTTAGCGATGAAACGACACTACAACAGTTGGTGCAGTTTGGACTAGGAATTAGGATTGCGTTTCATTGCTGCCCCTTTCCCTTGAAAGAAAACTGGAGCCAATGAAGCATTCCAATCGCACCATTACTCTCGGGCTCATCCAACTCAAGGAAACGTCAGAGCATGTGCGTACCTTCTATAGGGCTCATTCCGATGAGCCAGCAGGGCCCGCGATGGTCGATATATTCTGGTCTATCAAGTGTTGCTGAGACCCATCACCGCCTTCGACCCTCGAGTTAGCTGCGAAGGGTTCGCGCAGATATTTCGTAAATTGCGCCAAATCCAGTTTGATGTATGCACCTATTCAAGACTAGTAGGAGATCCATTCATTCCTTGCACGATACAGTAACCAGTAACCAGTAACTCTATTTTTGGCCAAACAGAAAGAAAAATCCCTACTATGCTCAGCGTAGATGTAAGTAGATTGGTCTGTTCTTATTATTTCGATAGGTGTTGCAAGGACGAAATCAACATATTTTCGTACCTCCCGCGCCCCGTTGGAAATTATCGAGTTAAACATCGATATATACTTGGATATCGATTAATCCTTTTATGTGTATAGCTCAAATATAACACGATCCGAGAAACTTGTGAATGTGACAGAGTTTATTTAGGGTAAATACTGCATCAAGTAGATGGAGTTAACTCTACAAAATCACAGAAAATTTTGTTGTATCAACCTCAAATCTAATCCTCCCACCATGGCTCGCCTTGCTTTTGTTCTCCTTGTTGCCCTTCTGGCTGTAGTATGCAATGCGGAAGAGACAGTCGCGACTCTTCGACGAGGCGACACCGCCGCCGTAGAGGAAGATGCGTCTGAGGACCATAGACAGCTGTTTGGTTGGTTTAGTTCGCTTTTGTTTCACCGTACGTATCAACACCTGGCCTCGCTGCATGGGCGCTGCGGAATGTAGATTTCGCCCCACACACCCACACCCAGACATATACTCACCCATACACCTCATGACTCCTCACAGTCGGCGTGCATCCAGTTGATTGCTGCAAACCACAGCCACCCATTGGACCCGCTCATCACGAATGGGGTAGAATTTGCCCAGACTTGGGCTGCCAACCAGCTCATCCAGCTCGTCTTCCGAGTCTACAGAAACCTACAGTGCTGAAGCCTCTTCCTCGGCCTCGTCTGAGGCTGCCACAAGCAGCGGTGGGTCGGCTCCGACGAGCGCGGCGGCTGTGTCCTACTGGCCGCTCGCCGTGGCGGCATTGGCGGCCACCACCGCCCTCGTGGCTGGAATTTTGGGACAGCGTCGCGAAAAGGTTGGGAACCACCAACTCCGAGGTAGTGTCGCCCGTCGCATGGACTTGTTTTCCAATTTCGCCGATCGGGCCTTGAGTGATGCGAAGGGTGTGGAAATGACGTCGAAAGATGACTACCGTTTGGCGTAATTATACCGAGGTGTTGAAGGCATGTCGAGTTGAAGGGGTTGTGGTTTTCATAGCTTTTCGTCGATAAGCTTGGCGTAAGGTCTAGGGTTTGTCAGATCATCTTCTTAATGCTTGATGTTTAAGGCAAAAGCGATGTAGATAATTGATGTTGAGATGCGTCACAGCATAAATTAATTGAGTCAGGAGATAGCGTAGCTTTACGAATTAAGTGCACTCTACTCATGAACTGATTTGCACAACCAAGGTATGAACCAAATCGGGCGATTCGTGCGTAATGCATTGTATCTCATTAGCATCACTCCCAACGTTAGTAGTTTGGATGCGCCATGCTACGTACTTCAGTCGGCCCATCCAAATCAGTTGATTACTCTCTCCTGTCTTGTCATGAATGATTACTAGGTATAAATTCATCAAGTTCTACCGCCCTGCAGCGGCTCCAGCAGCCGCCGCCGCGGCATCTGCTGCTCTCTTTTGTTGCATGGCCTGGTGTTCTGCGAATCGCAATCCGACTCGTTGTGTCATTTTGACATAACGAGCGGCGCAATTCTCAACACATGTGGCTTCGGATCGGTCCAATGTCTTGCTGCGGAACGAAAACACACACTGATCAAAGCACTTTTCGACTAAATTGTTGTACATGCTGTAATGAAAGAGTTAGATCGTGAGATGCGATACGTTGCAATCTTACAATGGTGTGCTTACGATGTCACTGTTGAATCGACTTACTTTAACGAATCTTTCATTTGCATCTGTTCTAGATGCTTCATGAACTGCTGCTGTTGGTGAGGGGGGAGCTGACTGACGCCTTCCATCTTGTCGTTTGAGAGTTGTGTTACTTAAATGTTCGCTTGTGTCATCGTGGTGGCCGGTCCATCAGGTCCTACGCACTGCTGTGTGCCGAGCTCTGTGTGGCGGGGTCCCGGTTCCACTACAGACCATTCGGCCTCGAAACGATCCAGCTGGCCAGCCGTGACGTCACCGGCCAAAGTCTTGAATTTAGAGTCCTATGAAAGCTATATGCATACGCAAATTCATCCCAGAGTAGCTGACGGTTTTTTGCGCATTTGTAAATTGCAATACCTTTATCTCATCCGTTTCCCAAAACGACGATGAGATAGCGCAGCGTGATGTTCTTCCTTGGTTGCTTGTTGAGTTGCTGGGTTGGGATGTTGTATCACGAGCTGCTGCGCGGACGTTTCGAACTTGTTCGGCTTTTGGAGAAGTCAAGAATGTTCGGAACACAAGTGACCTTTGCACATGGAAAATTCGAAGAAATAATCGTGCTCAATTCCAACTGGTCATTGAGTGTCGAGACAAATACACGCATGCAGCCAGCAGAGCTCAGCATTGCCCAATGAGGTGGCATGATCAGGACAAAATGGGAGAATTGGAAGAGGACTGAATTCCCTTTCTTCGTTTTTGCCATGGTTATTTCCAATCTATTGGAAGATGCTATACAAATGGAGTAAAATATAATCTTTGGCAATAAGACAAGAACAAGTACATGCTGTGCAAAGCTGCTGGTAACACTCCTGACCTGTTGCATCCATAGACAAAAAGCAATACTGGGCTAATCTCAAGGTACCAAGTGCTGCCGGCATCCCAGGGATGGTGGCAGTGACTCAACAGCTATCACCAAGAAGATTTCCAAGAATCAAGGATTAAAGATGATGACATGCTTTATTCAGCAGCTGTCTCCTCACAAATGAGCCCTGCAACAAGAAAAAAACGCTGAAGAATCATGAACACAAGCAATCCTATAGAATGCAATAATGCATTGTTGGTGTCATCAGGAAAAGGAACATCATCAGAATTGAGTTCCATCAAACTCTTCTGTGGTATGCCTTCATTGGCAGGAGCATCATCCCATGAGAGTTTTAGCATAGAAAAGGAGCAAGCAAATGTAGTTTACTATTGGTGTCTTTGGGCAAATATAAACCAGCAGTCTTTATGATTCCAGTGTGTATGATACTGCTCTTTCTTAGGAGGTCTGTTGCTCAGTACCTTGACCACCGACTCCAGAAATGACCATATCCTGCATGGTCTGATCATTGTTTTGGTTTTTAAGAAAAGTCAGATTTGCAACATGAATTGGTCATCCATGTGGAGAAGAAGGCAACATCTAAAAGCAAAATCAGTATTACCGCAACATTGTTGCAGACATGAATAATAGTGGCGCTCCCGAGTTTCATTCTAGCTGCAGTGGAGCTAGTAGCACTGACATGGTCATTAACATCATTCGTGGAAGGGTTAAAAGCAATGTAAACGTTTCTCTCTTACAAACTGAAGGTAATCATTGTGGTTCATCCATTGATGTAGTCTTGGTTTGTAGGGGCTACCCTGAGCCATCATGCACGCCAACGCCTTCTTACCATTCGTCACAACTTCTTGTGCTTTGGAAAAAAGTGTTTGGGGCTTTATGTTGTCATCATCCTTTGAAGCAGCAGGGGGGAGCTTACTCTGCTAGAGTAGCGGCAATGTTATTCCGTTCTTGCCCCCTACTGGACAAATCGTGATACGCCCCCCAAGGCAATGAAGGGACAGCTTCATTGCCAAGGTGTTCCGGTTGACAATAGTAGATAGCAGCAGACTACCAGTAATGCTGCCGACTTTACAAATGGCGGCATTTGCAAGTAATATGCTACCAGTAACGCTCTCCGCCCGAGCAATGTCGGGAACACGGTATAAATGCAAATTTCATTGGGTTACGGACAGTAAGTCAGCTATCCAGAATGTCTCCAATCCCCACCTTCAACGTCGTCAACCGTCGAACCCTGATTATATGGGCATTATTCGATCGGGAACAACATCGTTACGAAGACGGGTCACTCCGGTATGGGTGAAAGGACATCAAATAGCTTGCGATAACTCCCCGGGCAAGAGTTTCGATATCAAACGCAACAACCATGTGGATGCACTTGCAACTTGGTATCGGGAACAATCTACGAAACGACAATCGTGCGAACTGTCCGACCACGCATCGGAATCAAGGATATCAATCGCAATCAACGGCGTGAGACTGGTGTCACAAGTTGAGCAATGCATACGATTTCACATTAATGGGTATCACTTGAGAACATATCCTCAGTCCAAATATCGGTGGTCGAACTCAACGTGGAATCGAATCGACGTCGAGGTACTCGGACGTTTTTTCCGCAAATTGTCGCCTGCAAAACAAGCGGCTCAAACAAAATTTATTTATGATCAATGGAATACTGGAAAAGTGCGATACCAGAATGCCAAAGTGAAAGATTGTGCTTTAAAGATATGTCCGTGCTGCCGGGAAAGCGACGAGACACCTACTCACGTCCTTCGATGTAGTCAGAATCCTGCGCATCTCACAACTGTGCAGCAGTTCAAGCAACAGATGTCGCCTGCAGACCAGCATCCCGTTTATCAAATACTGAGGGCGGGTATACTCGCTTGGATCGATGGATATGACGACTATCAACCGCAACTATCAGAGTTTCCTACCAAGTTCCACGACCGTATCAGAGTGGCATCACGTGATCAAAAGGACATTGGCTGGCATAATGCAATTAAAGGATATCTCAGCGTTGAATGGAGATCGATGGCTGATTGTGATATGTATGGATCGAGTCAACAGCAAATGGGACAGGGATTTCAATGCATACAACGAATCCTACATGCACTACATAAAATGACACAAGCAAAATGGCAAGGAAGAAATCAGACACTACACAACGGCAAAGATTCAGACATTCAACGAATTCGAGACGCGGAGCTCATGGAGATAACGGAGTTATATCGGCAGGCAGACAGCTTACGACCGGGCGATCGACACTATTGTGAACAACCTCTTTCAGTGATCATCAAGAAAAATCCATCGTCCCGAAGACGATGGCTGCGTTACGTACAACAATCTCAGGCTCGCGCACATGCAGGAAGCCTACGGCAAACCGTTCTGACATCGTACTTCCGATCTACAGTTTCTTCTCCGACTGAGAAGGAGTTAATGGGACTGACTTTACTGATGGAAATTTTAGGGTTAGGGATTAGATAAGCTGTCGCCTACTTGCAATATGGTGAGGCCACGGCGGGGTACACACATTGGCCTTGACGAAAGACCGATGACGGTGATAACCCAATAATTAGGTTTTATATATCATCATCATCATCCAAAACCTCTACTGCGGCTGTAATTGTAGGGTTCGGAACGACGCCGCCTGCAAAATGATTTCCATCATCGTCATCGCTGGGGTCAGATTCATTTTCGTAAGATGATGATGATGATGATTTGTGTAACTTGGGCGCTCTCACTGGTTTTCTGGCTTTTCATGTCATCTTCTTCCTTTTCACAGCTCCTTCCCTTGACAACACGAGTGTTAACTTCCTTGGTTGTTCAAGAACATTGTCCACATCATTTGATGAGACTTTAGTTTTCTGCCTTCGTTGATCACGATCATTGTCCACCTCCTCCACTTCATCATTGCTGTCGACGTTGTCGCTGGCGACGTCAATTTTTGGGGCAGGTTTGGTCGCAATTCTTTTCCCAGTCGACTTTCCATTAAGGATTCTTCTCGCTACACTAGTACTTTTCCTTACCGTTCCCGTCTTCTGTCCGACGTTGTTTCGTCGTGGAGACTTTCTCACTTGTCCTGCTGACCTTGTTCATGGTGAGCCTGTCATGGTTTGTCCAACAACGCAAGTGAGGCCAATGAAAACAACTAGAGAAGCAGAAGAGCGATGAGTTGTGTTTGTTTCTTTTCTGTTGTGCGATTCTATGGTATCAATAATGGTGTTTGCTGCACAAATTATTGTGGCTAAGTCCCATTCAAACAGTGAATGCGAACCCCCTCAAATGTGCATACGAATGTATTGTACCCAACAACATTGCTGAGAGGAAAACTAATAAGGGTTTAGAGTGCTGTCAACTACTAGCTAGTGGAAGTATAGTGGTACTGCGCACCGGAATGTAAGTACTGTTGCAGAGATCTGGAACATAGCAACAGTCATCTGCCATACGCACAAAAGTGTCTATAGTAATATCATAGTGTCGTTTTCTGTACTCAAACTGTCGTCATCCAAAGTTGGTTGATGACGGACAGATTTGGACCAATAGCAACACCCACCGCACATACTACGATTTCAGAATAGTTGAAGTGTACGTGGGAAGCCAGTACTTATGTACCTGTACGATTCAATTGTTTTCCGGTTCATTTTTTGTCATAAGTTCTTCTTCGCAAGCGAGTGCTCTCAGCTCATTAGAACTGGCTTTAGTAAAAGTGCACAAGCAACATATTGAGAAATACGAGGTAGTGAGTATACTCAAGCACACTTCTGAGGACTGATAGATGCTCTATTCTTGACCTCCTTGGTGTTTTTACTGTTTGGCTCTCAGGGGGGGGGCGAGACGAGAAGGAGTTGTAAATTGTTTGCATACTCGCCTAGGAGTGCTCGGAGGTGATCTCATTCGAGGCTCTTGGATACCAATCGCAATCGCTCCAGCGCATCAACTCACGTACGTACTGTTCTATTTCAGTTCTCCAATACTCCAGTAGTCCAATACGTCAGCACCGGTACCATAGAAATCAATCTTGTTTCTGATGGAGAATCGCATCTGTGCCAAGGCCGTTGGCGATGTTGCCAGGAAGCCTTTGACTGATGGAATCGATGAGGATGACTGTGCTGAAGAGTTTTCGTCTGATATGCTAATCATGGACATGGCGCCGGCTCCTTCTGGTTCCTCTCCCTCGGCTTCGCTACCATCAGCTTCAAAAGTTTATGGCAAGGATAGTCGTGACGTTGCTCGTGGTATCGGTACTAAGAAATTGGAATATGCACCACCGATTGAACCGATGTCGTTGGCAAGATCAGCGGCAGTTCCTGCGGGCGATCACGACGTCGGTCCCGGAGCATTTCCCGTACGAACAATTCGCAACACAGCCGCAAGTTTGACATTCAGGCCATCAATTCGTTCGTATGATTCCACGAGCGACTTGACAAGTGAAGAATCCAGGCAGGAAGATGGAGCGCCAAACTCCACAGGAACACATACCAATGCTGTCAGCAGTAGTGAAATTGCAGCTGGAAGTGGTTTTTACACTATGGAAGCTCAACGGGTACCAGATGATAAGGACGGAACGATGTTGGTGGCGGAAGCCGAACACCTTAAAACGAAATGGTACCAACGTCGGTGGATCTTTGTGGGTCTTGCCTTGTTGGCGTGCTGTCTTGTTGGCGCGGTGGTTGTAATGGTTGTACTTCTCGTACGATCACCAGCTGCCGCTAGCAGTTCTTCGTCATTGATCCCCCCCACACGGGCACCAACTAAACGCCCGCCCCCCACACGGGCACCAACTAAACGCCCGCCCCCTACCCCCGATCCGACAGTTGCGACCTCTTCACCCGTCGCTGAACCAACCACCCCTCCAGTCGCTGCACCAACCACTCCACCAGTCGCTGCACCAACCACTCCACCAGTCGCTGCGCCAACCACTCCACCAGTCGCTGCGCCAACCACTCCACCAGTTGCTGCACCTCTCACTTCTCCTTCCTCAACACCGGAAACAATTGCCTGCAGGTTTCTTTCCATTCCAGACGTGACATCGTGTCGATCGACGTTCGTGTTTGAATCTGAGCTTGGTGGCGACACAACGACTGGTTCCACTATCCCAAGTGAGATCGGACTCCTAACACAGTTGACTTACCTGGATTTCTACAACAATTCACTGACTTCCTCGATTCCAAGTGAGATTGGACTCTTGACGCAATTGACGGTATTGTCTTTCTATAAAAATTCGTTGACTTCGACCATTCCAAGTGAGATTGGACTCTTGACAAAGTTGACGTCTTTGATTTTCTGGGAAAATTTGTTGACTTCCACAATTCCACGTGCGATCGGACTCTTGACACGGTTGACGATGTTGGATTTCGACAGCACTATGTTGACTGGGACAATTCCGTCATCCCTCTGCTCACTCTCTTCTATCACTATCTATAACGACGGTGGTGAAATCACATGTAATTGTTGTTCCTGAGTCTCAAGGAATGCGATGGACGCAGCAAGGCGAGGCACAGGGGACGGGTGACGGGTCGAGTGAGAAAAAATTAATGGTTACATATATACATATCGGATATATATGACATATAAAATCAGAGACGGGAATTTCTGAAAATATCGAACCCATGAGTACCCACGTAAACCTACGCTCATGGAAATACCAACCCAAACCCACCCAGAACCTGTACGATCGACCAAGACCTATGTACCCAAACCCACCCAAACCCAGAAGGCAGTACTGGATTAGATGGTGCTACTACTACCGGTAGCAAACATCTACTGTCATTTTTTGCTATGATTTGTCGGCCCACCCAGACCCACCCATGAATCCTGAGCTCACCCAAAACCCACCCTTTATATAACCCAATGGGTTTGGGTGGGCCGTGGGTATCGTTGTGTTTAAAACAAATTCAGATTTTGAATTTGTTTTAAACAGTTTAAAACTGTTTAAAACAACTTTGTTTAAAGCAACAACATTTCACAGTAGTAAGTACTACAGTACTCCAAGTAGTCAAGTACTCGGAGTAGACCACCAATCAATACGGTTCAAAGCCTTGAGAACAAGACAACAAGGATAACCAAGATAGAAAGGAGTCCTAAGGACTAATCAGCATGAACTTATAATTGCACTTATGCCTGACAATACTCTGCCTTGTTGCATGCAGGTTTCCCACCAACTGCTGAATGGTATGATCCCTTAAGAGCAGGTCTTATCATCGGGTTAAATTTTTGGCAGTTTAACCCCTGGGGTCTAAATTTTAGATCCTCCACGTCCAACGAAAAAAAGCAAGTCTTATCATTTTTTACTTATCCCATGAGAGTTTTATCATAGAAAAGGAGCAAGCAAATGTAGTTTACTATTGGTGTCTTTGGGCAAATATAAACCAGCAGTCTTTACGATTTCAGTGTGTATAGCTAATGCTCTTTCTCAGGAGGTTTGTTGCTCAGTACCTTGACCAGCGCACCGACTCCAGAAATGACCATATCCTGCATGGTCTGATCATTGTTTTGGTTTTTAAGAAAAGTCAGATTTGCAACATGAATTGGTCATCCATGTGGAGAAGAAGCAAGGCAACATCTAAAAGCAAAATCAGTATTACCGCAACATAAGAAAAGTCAGATTTGCAACATGAATTGGTCATCCATATGGAGAAGAAGGCAACATCTAAAAGCAAAATCTGTATTACCGCAACATTGTTGCAGCAGGCATGAATAATAGTGGCGCTCCCGAGTTTCATTCTAGCTGCAGTGGAGCTAGTATCACTGACATGGTCATTAACATCATTCGTGGAAGGGTTAAAAGCAATGTAAACGTTTCTCTCTTACAAACTGAAGGTAATCATTGTGGTTCATCCCTGATGGAGCAGGCAGTTTGGATGTAGTCTTTGTAGGGGCTATCCTGAGCCATCATGCACGCCAACGCCTTCTTACCATTCGTCACAACTTCTTGTGCTTTGGAAAAAAGTGTTTGGGGCTTTATGTTGTCATCATCCTTTGAAGCAGCAGGGGGGGGAGCTTACTCTGGTAGAGTAGCGGCAATGTTATTCCGTTCTTGCCCCCTACTGGACGAATCGTGATACGCCCCCCAAGGCAATGAAGGGACAGCTTCATTGCCAAGGTGTTCCGGTTGACAATAGTAGATAGCAGCAGACTACCAGTAATGCTGCCGACTTTACAAATGGCGGCATTTGCAAGTAATAAGCTACCAGTAACGCTCTCCGCCCGAGCAATGTCATGGCTACATTCTCCATTGGACAATGTCCATATTTCTCTCGGTGATCCTATCTATCACGCAGATGCCATTCAGCTTACTATAGTACCACGTCAGAATTGCATCAGGTGGCTCCCATTTTCCGGGGGTTTATCGGCGCTGATTGGGGCAACATCTATGCTGCTGCTGACAACCCCAGCCAGTGTTGGTGCACAACGACACAAAGCCGCCCTATCCTATCTAGTATCTAAAATCATCCGCGAAGTCCAAGACTTCTCATTGATGCTTTGGAGAGAGACACCGCAACACAGTTCTCCATGAAAACAATGAGTCTACACAGGACATCATCCATGCTGAGCTGAGTCATTCTATATTCAACTCCCATACTCCAGACAGCCGCAATTCTCCCGTATTCTTCCAAGCTATTTCACTACTCCATTAGCTGATCTCCTTCAACGCCGCCCCTGAGACATTGGCAATGAACAATGGCTACGTCTTGCAACTTAGCAACTTCGCGAGCTACATCTCAAGGTTTACAACAACAGCTACTCTCCATGTACCTCGGAAGGTTGTGGGTTTTACACCCATTCAAAGACAGTACACTTTGGTACAATATATATATATATTTTGACAGAAGGACAAATCTGATTTTCTGAAGCAATTTTTTCAACGTGGATAAACTTCTACAAATATACAATTATGTCTATACGATTGTTCGGAGACAAATGAAAATTACCTTAAATGATGCCATTTTCACGGACATTGGAACGCACGCCCTCCAGATAAGATATAACCGAGATAAATGCCTAGGCGTTCTTGTGCGACATCAGATTTCAGTCACGTGTACGTCATTTGCACCCGAAAAATCATTTTGCCTTCGAAGATGCTCTAAATAATCAGTAAGCATTTTTTTGGGTGACAACGATAAGATCATCATGCCGGAATATTTAGTTTGAGTCAGCCCATGGCACGGCTCGCATTTTTTCAAGTAGTCCACGATTCCGCACGCACTTATTTCCGGACCTTCCCCTTGTCGCTTGGTGCAGTGCCACGATTGCCCAGTACATTCTGGGACCAGGTACTTGTAGTACGCCGAGCGCCGAGTACAAGGGTAGAAGTACGTGTTTGTAAGGTTTCTGCATTCACCTTGAAACAGTAGACGACTCTAGTAGAGGACAAGACTATGCATGATGAGACTCCTCTCGCTGTCCCTTGCCTTTGTCGCCGTCCATGGCGATGATGGAAGTTCATCTGGAGCGCCTTCTAGCTTGCTAGTTCCGACTGCACCATCGGTTTCGTTTCTTCCAGCCACAGATTCGCCCTCCCCAGCGGTCTCAACAACAGTACCGATCACCTCACTTTCCCCGACCACAACGAGTGGCTTTCAACAACTTAAACCCAATTGCGGAGATTGTTTTTGGTAAGCCTTGTTTGTATGTCACATGAAGCCTGCGCTCAAACGAAAGTCTTATCTATCACTTTTTGATGTTCATCCCTCTCATCCGATTACAGTATTCCTGATCCAGATTGCCTTCCGCCACAGGCGGGCCTGTCGGACAGCTTTCCTGACTATGTTTCAACTCTCTATGCTTCGTTCGTGCCAGCCAACTCCATTCTATTGGAATCGGAAGATGGACGTGATTGTTATCCGTTTGCCGACACCCTGCAAAACATTCTCCCAGCCACCGCGTACAACGAATCATCCCTGCCACAATGTGTGAAACCAACTAGTACAGATGGGTACTGCGCTTATGTCTTTGAGGATGACAATGCAAACTTTTCCGACACCTCGCAGTGTGTGGGACGCCGTTACACCATGACAACCTTTGAGACCGAGGATGCGGTACCATCCACGGCCTCCATCATCCACCAAAAACAATGTGGCGTATGCAGTTCGGCTCAAGACTTGGCGGTTCGCACCTCGCCGCGGATTGACTTTGCAAAGCTTGTAGTTTCCTGTGGAACCATATACTTTGCACGGCAGAGATCATTTGCCACTCTTGTTTCCTGCTTCCGATATGCAGGTATGACAGAAGGGTGTGCCAAACTGTGGAGTCACTGGACTGCAACGAATGGGGAGTTGTGTGTTGGCGAATGTCTCGGAGCAGATGTTGAACTCAATGGTGACCCGCCGGAATGTGCACTCGGAGAATGCTTGGCATGTGCTCAACCGTTTCAACAAGATCTTGATGACATTTCTGGTCTCACGTCGTGGAAGTCGGGATTTACAGAGCGACTCGCACGTAGTTGCAGTCTCTTTTATCCCGTCGTTCATGATCCGTGTCCTCTGAAACAGGACCTGACCCCCGCGCCTACTACTACTCCAAAGCCCAGTAGTGATGCAGCATCCTGCAGTAGGGCAACGTCGGCTGCCATGACAATGATATCATGGTTCCTGATTCAACAGTAAGAATTTCCTTTGGAACTGCCCCCAACAAACAAAACCATATTTATCTGTCGACGCTTGACGTCATTTCTGGGAGACGCTTGTTTTTTGTATGTGCCCTCATTTTCTGATTTGAAGAAAATCTTGAGCTTTCTCGCTTGCGTTACAATATTTGTTGTGTGTACAAAAGGCCACACAATTCATGTGTATTCAAGACGTGCCTTGTGGGATGAAGAAGAGCAACGTTTGGGCGTTCTCGCACTACCTGGTAGGGTAAATTGAGAGACGTGTGAATCGGGTCGATTGGGGGAAACCGTCCATGGATACGAATGCTCCCACTCGGCCCACGTGCTAAAGCATGGAGGTATGAAGGGTTCAGTAATTGTTTTGTATGTATAGAAAAATGGAAAGGACGGGTTCAGTAATTGATTTAAGTGTGGAAAAATGAAAAGAAAACAAGCAGGCAATCCTCGGCGAGCCGGCTTTATTTGGTTGTAGACGCTAAAGACTAGTTTAGATTTTGCATTTGACAGTGAAATGCGCCCTTCCCCCTCTTAAGCTCAAGGATTCCTGAGGGGCGATCCTGCCCTTGAAGTCGCGTTTCTCTACTCCGTAGTGATTTGATTGGATTATCATTGAATCATGTTGCAGTTTTCTCTTTCTTGGATACTGCGCATATTTATTATACATGTGTGACAATTGGTAGGAATGTCTATGGCTTCGCTGTGCATTGCCACATTCAAACAAATGTAAGATAAGGTCTGAGACATCAAACCGAATGCAAGGAGGGCAATGCCAAATGCCAGTATTGAAACGATAGCGTTAATTCAAATTGAAGTAGGATATGACGTGTGGCTTGGCTCTCAATAGGTGATAGGTGGTCGATACATTCGCATTGAGGGCTGCCGCCAAAAATGGATAGAACTTGTCTCGTAAATCGCGCGTATCTACAGCCCTCGGTTCGGCCAGCACCAACAGTTCCATCACATCTCCCGAATGTCCATGTTCCGCAGCTAAATCAATTGCCAGACGGCCCTCGTTGTCAGTCATGCGAGCTGCTTCTGGATACAAGTGGATAAGGTGGGCGAGAATTGTGTGACAGGAGGAAGAACGAGATGATAGGGATGCGGCCATGTGCAAGGGAGTGCGACCCAACGAATCTCGTCGCGAGGTATCATCCGGAAATCGTTCCAAAGCATGCAACACGACATGCACGGGGCATGCCAGATCGATAATGGTGTGGAGTTTCGGTTCATCATCGGCTACCATCTGAATCATGTCCTCGAAAAGAGTCCAATGATCCTCCAATAGATGTTGGCCATCTGAGGATTGTATCATTTCATCCAGTTTTTGCCCCAAACAATCGATCGGCGTCAATCCCCTCTTATTTCGTATCCGCACTGTTTCCCGATTAAGCAAGATCCGCAGGACATTGACCGGCACTTCCTCCCGTCTTAGTGCACAATGCAATGGTGTTTCTCCCCCATAATCTCGATGCCTAACCCCATCAGGATAACGCCTCAATAGGATTTCTGCAACCTCACACTCCCTTACATCCAAATGCAATGGTAACCTTCCCTTTCGGTTACCACGCGACACCAACCCCGGATTCGTTGCAAGTAACAAACTCAATACGTCTCGAACTCCTTCCGTACCATCCACACAAGTATGGACTACGGTATTCCCAAAGGAATCGGAATGATGAATGGCATCCTCGTAGGCATTTAAAAACGCTTTTATACTGGACACGGGTGGTGGGACTTGTTGTTGTTGTTGTCCTTGTCGTCGTCGTAGCGCAATTTGCAATGGTGAAGGATCCACAAAATGACAATACATGGCAGCTTGTTCTGGTTCATTTCGAAGAAGTATCTCGATATCACGCCAAATTATATCATGATTGGCGACGACAGCGACATCATCACCATCTTCTTCTTCATGATTATCATCCACTTGTCTCTCAAGAAGGACTAGAAGTTGTGATAAGGACAATGCAATTGTGTTGTGGTTGTGAGGATGCAACGGCGGCATGGATTGAGATGATCCCATTATTTCTTTGTATCAAGGAGCACCTTTTTTCGTTCCTTCCTCTTGATTGTTTTTTCACGGTTGTTCTTGTTGTTGCCAACTCAACTCTACAATACTCTCTTTCCTTTTGCTTTTATATGTGCTCTCACTAGAGTAGACTCTTGGACACACGGAGTACAATTGTACCATGGGGAAACACACGGGAACTCATCAATTGTTCATTTTCGGTGTGTATAAGCGTACTAAGAAAAAAGATTCATGCAGGATTCATCAGCATGTCAGAATTTCACTCAACAGCGACTTGGTGTCACATCGGGAAGGAAAAACAAAGGGTGCGTGTCGGTTGGCTTTTATGGCCAGGTGATGACGACCGCCAATGGGGCGTTGCGTATGTGACAGATGTGTCAACTGTCAACTGAGAGATCCAGAAAAAGAGAAATTTAGCTATCTTCAATCAATTTTTAAACCGTCATTTGACAAGGACCGTTTGAGTTGGTTTCACCCCATCCAAGCTACAGTATTGTACCAGGTAATGTACAGTGCAGTGTTGGAGTACAGAGTGCTACGCGTACTACGTACTACAGCGTACGTCGAACTAATTGACGGCACGTAGACTGTATGATAGTCTCGAGTACAAGTATTGGGGAGTCTGAGTTCTGAGTAGTACAGTACAGTCGTACTCGTACAGACAAGGACTCAAAAACCAATAAGGAAGCCATTAATGTTTGAAAGTAAATCCAACAAAATGATGATCTTTGAGATGAGAAACATCGAAAGTGAAAGTTGTGTGTTACTTGCTATGCAGGTATGTACAGTAGAGTGGTGTGATCCGGAGCGGAGCGCATACAAGTTCATATTCATGCAGGAGGGTGGTAGTATGATCTACCCATTTTCGCTATTGTCGCAAACACCTAAAACACGCCGAACCCCTGATCAAACAGGCAGCCTAGTTCGTTAATCACCTATGCTTCCAGTCGCAAGTTAAATGCACAATATACAAGCATTTCTGAAATTGTACCTCCTCTTCCTTGCGAAGCCGAAGGGAACATTATCTTGCCTAGAATAACAAGATGTCATGTTTTGTAGCTGCGGGATTCGGAACAAGGTAATGTCAAATCAACAAATCTTCATAGTCGTCGACTATACTCCTCTAATGTACTCGGGATACAACGTTTATTACTGGCTGCATTCTCTTGCACACTTTCCCAGCATTCGTTCCCATCGTCGATTAGAAAATGACATTTCAAATTCCACAAGGGGCCATGAAGAGAGGCATTGCGACAAACAAACCATGTACCCGAGATGCGAAAACATCTTTTTTGATCACATGACGCGTTTTTCTACAAGTGCCATTTCTTCCTCAGCATATCAAGAATTCTGAGACGCTCGGCTATCTTGCAAATTGCGGCTTGAGCCTTCAATTCATGGTTTGAATGAGTATCTGGCTGCTCCTCCTTGTCCTGCATTGCTGTCGAAAGAGTATTCAGAGAAACACAGCCTCCAAAAGCAGCAACAGCACCAGCAGTCTTGATGCCACATCCTCCTCTCGAGTTTTGGTTTGCTTCAATTGCATCAGCTCGTGACGACGTGTCGGCAGACATGGCATAATGGTGCTCATGCTTCCTTCTCAACTCGGCACATGACAGTGGAATTCCAGTAACATCGTCTAGGGATGATGCGGCATCATCCTTTGGAATGCCTCTACCGGTAGTTGTTTGTGTCGGTTCCATCACGTGACAACACAGTATACGACATACTCGGAGTGCTAAAGGTCCATTTGCCTCCTCCTCCTCCTAAATTCAGAACGCGACATACCATTCGTCATTGCAAATACTCGTAAACTACTTTGTTTTCTTTCTTGTCTGCAGCATCCTTGGTGTTATCGTTTGGGATCCGAGACACGGACGCGGTTGAACGACGAGATGATTCGTCAAAATGAAGTGTCGAGTGGATGTGCCACAACGTTTTGAGACGCGCACATTATCAGCCGATAGACGCGCGGTACCAGTTACTTGTACTGTACTCCAACCGCGAGAGTGACACCCAGGTGGAAATCATACGCATACCGAAACGTGTACTGTCGACGGCACTGATTCCGAATAACACCGACTGCACACATAAAGAACATATTTATTTAGCACAAGGAACGCTTCTTGGTAAAAAATATACTCGGAGTATATCATATGCTGATGCAGGTACTACTGGTACTCCTTTATGAAGTACGAAGTACAGCTGTATGTATTGTATGACATAGCATTACAACGATTAGGGATTCGCAATGATCCGTGACCAGGTCTTAACCAAAACCTCATTTCACTGGTTCACTGACGAATAATTATATATAAGTATGTATACCTCGACACTTGATGCGCGATGCATTGTCAAGTACATACAGTACATACAGTACATACGACGTAGTTAATCTCCAGCAGGGCGAAACCGTTGTGTGTGTCGACATTTTCGTCAAGAGCGTCGCAATCCTTGTAGTGGATACTGGAGTACTGGATTATGCAATACTGTAGCGTTCTAATTGTTTCATGCATTGGTACCTGATACTCCAGTAGGGATAACCGGAGTACAGTACCGTTACATGGAACCAGTATAGTTAAGAGGGTCAATTGTGCTACTACAGTCATCCCTAACACTTGCTCTCCATCCGCGTTGCAAAGAATGATCTTGTATCTTGTCCTCAAGGGAACAGAGAACCTGAGTACAAGTACATAGTGTCGTAAACGACATCGTCAACGAACATTCATTTCTCGGATTATCCTATGATACGTTCCATGAGAGTGTGGACATTTCTGTCTGGAACATTTGTCATTCTGGATCTACCGGTAGCATTAGTCATATTTGAAACAGACATTCGAAACAAATAAAGATCGTGACCGCAAGTCTACGCGTTGTCCCATCATGAATTTTCAATCATAATCCGCTGTCCAGGTACGAAGGGATGCCTGTCAGACTGGATGTACTCCTCGCCAACAACCTTCTCTGGTGTGCATGTCTTTGATTCGCGTTGCATTTTGCATTGCTTCACTCATTCTCACCACTCACAATATAACATAGACAGCTTCACAGCCTTCCGATAGAAAAAGGACTCGACGAGACCGGCGTAAGATGGGTTTGTCCACTTTCTACCTCCTTTTCTTCGCTACGATTTCTGCTGCGACAAATGCGTCGGCATATTTGAGGAATAGCTCGGCCGTTGTCTTCCCTAGTGTGTTCACCGCGACTATCGTCACCCCAAATGCCGATGGTACCTCATCCCACTTTGCAGCCGAGGTCGACCTCTTGAGCTACAAACACATCTCCAAATCAACATCCAAGGTCTCCTTTTTGGTTCACAGTCAAGAAGAATTGACCCGTTTGCGTACTTTGGCCACACAACCATCGACCAAGACCATTGGCAGAATCAAAATTGATTCCAACACTACCTCCGATCTTAGAAAACAAATGCAATACAAGGGCACGAGCCCGCGAGTTGTTTCGACATATTCAACTATATCGAACTTCCCTTGTTACAAGAATCTGCTGGGCTCATTCGCCTGGATGGATGCCATGGTGGCGCGCGCGAGCTCCATCCCTGGTCTTAGCATTACCAAAACTGATATTGGAAATTCATATTTGAAGACCAAGAACTCAGCTACTGGGTACGATGTGTGGGTTCTCAAGGTTACAGGGAGCGCCTCGAATGGAGTTCCTGCTTCGAGGAAAGGTGTCTTCTTCCTCATGACTGGTATTCATGCCCGGGAATACGCTCCGCCAGAACTGGCGTCCCGATGGGTCGAATCACTCATCAATGCCTATGGAACTGATGCAGACATCACTGCCTTGCTTAACTACACCGAGATTCATCTGGTGGTTCAGTCCAATCCGGATGGTCGCCAAGTGGCAGAAACGAATCGAGCTGTCTGGCGTCGGAAGAACCTCAATCCAGGTAGTGGAAAATGTGGAAAAACAAGCCAGGGAGTCGACTTGAACAGAAACTTCCCCTTCCGGTGGGGCCTCAACTCTGGCTCATCGTCGAGCGAATGTGCCGAGACATATCGCGGAAAAGCCGCAGCCAGCGAGCCAGAAGTGAAGGCTATCATCCAGTACGCCACGTCCATCTTTCCGGCCAGTCAGCGCAAGTCCAATGCGTTAACGCAGCAGGCAGTCGCATATCCTGAGAACACGACGATGGGTGTGTTTCTTGATATCCACAGCTATGGCGACATGGTTCTTACGCCTTGGTACGTGCATGCTACTACATTGCGTTGCCATTGTCACATTATGTTTCTAATCTTGATTAAAACAGGTTGTTTGCCAAGACTACAAACGGCAATGCGGACGGATTTAAGGCTGCAGCTGACAAACTCATATACTTCACTGGCTACACTAACACTCTCGGTTACCTTGCATCAGGAAGCACCGTTGACTATGCATATGGTAACCTCGGCGCGGCGGGCTTGAGTTTTGAACTTGGAAATGCATTTTATCAGGATTGTCCTTTTTTTGAAAGTACTATACTCCCGAAAGGTTTGAAGGCTCTTAATTATTTGGCAAAAATCAGCAAGTTGCCCTACCGTATTGCCAAGGGACCTGATGTTACGAGTTTGACCACTGCTGTGAGTGGAAACACGCTGACTGTCACAGCAACGGCCAGCGATTCGGCCTGGTCCTATGCCCAGGTTAGCACCACCAAGCAAGGTGTTCAGGAAGTCAGAGGTTTCATCAATACTCATCCATACTCGTTGACTTCGATCGGTCCAAGCACTGGATACGTGTTAACCAACAGTCTTGCAACAACGATCGACGTGTCGTCTCTGGCAAGTGGGAGTCGCAATGTGCTGTATGTGCAAGCGACAGATTCGGCGGGCTACCGTGGTCCTGTGACTGCGGCCTATTTCGTCAAATAAAATGAAGAAGGAGTGTGGAGGAACGGGACACGATTTGTCCATACATGCGGAGAACAAAGAGTTCGCGCGACTCTCGATGCAGATGATTCCTATTGCTCGTTGTCTGTAGTACTCGTATCATTTTGTTTTCTTGACTCTTTTTAGTCGTACAAACACCATGATAAGAAATATTGCATTATTGTCATTTGGGATATTACTACCATACCACGGGAATAGGGCGTGAGCACACGTATTAGTACTCGGAGTGGTATGAGGAATGCCGAAGCATACAAATTTATGTTTTCTTATTTCATTCCACTCTTGTAGAGTGTTGTGGCAGTATGTTGTAATGGTTGTTTGTAATGCAGTAGTATCATTCATTTTGATCCTTTTTACATATGTTAGTTTGTAACCGTCACATGATCGGGAGACTCGGAGCGACTTAAACCAGATGACACGAATTTCTGAACTTCTACGATGGTAAGGACGATTTGGATCATTTAGTCCTTTTTCCTGGCCATAAACAATAACGCGACATATATTTCAATATTTGTCGACTACTGCATAGTAGTAGTAGAACATACCACCTAAATACATTAGCTCCGAGCTCCGTGTGTATGTGAGAATTTGAATTCTCACGGAACGACAAAGGAAAGAAGATTCGTGGTCTGGTACGACATCGTACATATAGAACTCATGTGGTACAAAAACTCGGTTGTCCATCTGGAGTATGTCAAATGTCAAGCAAACACCAGCAGTCGACTGGACACCACGACCTGCCATAATCCCTGCATTGCTAGTAGAGGTTGTCAAAAGGTGAGAATGGATCTAAGCCAGCAGCAACAAGTTTTTGTTCTCTGATCATGCTTGTTTCGTCACCGGAAGCAATACCTCACACTATAATGGACACAGAAGCGTAAATGCAAAGTACAGAAGGCACGATGGTTCCCACCCCTTTCCAACCAGTATATGCTTCGCGGAGGATGACAGGGTTGACGTCGTTCTACCTCATCATCGCCATGATGCTTTCTGCTACGACGAATGTGTCGGCATATTTGAGGAATAGCTCAGACCTTCCCTTCCCTCGTGTGTACACCGCGACTATCGTTACCCCCGAAAGCGCCGACGACACCTCATCTCGTTTTGGAGCAGAAGTTGATCTTTTGAGCTACACGAAAATCACAGAAACAACATCCAAGATCTCATTTTTGGTTGATTCCAAAGAAGAATTGATCCGCTTGCGCGCCTTGACCAAGTTGCCGTCGACAAAGATCATTGGCAGACTCAAGATTGATTCCAACACTACCTCCGACTATCGAAAACAAATGGAGTACAAGTACGTCGGCAAGACAACGAGAATTGCATCCGCCTTTTCTACTATTGCGGACTTTCCTTGCTACAAGAATCTGCAGGGCTCATTCGCATGGTTGGATGCCATGGTGACGCGCGCGAGCTCCATCCCTGGTCTTAACGTAACCAAGACGGATATTGGTGACTCGTACCTAAAGACCAAAAATGCATCTGCTGGGTACGATATTTGGGTTCTCAAGGTTACTGGAAGTGACACGAATGGAGTTCCTGCCGCGAAGAAAAGTGTTTTCTTTGTCATGACGGGAATTCACGCTCGAGAGTACGCTCCACCAGAGCTGGCATCACGCTGGCTCGAATCTCTAATCAATGCCTACGGAGTTGATGCAGACATCACTGCCATGCTTGACTACACCGAGATCCATCTGGTTCTTCACTCCAATCCGGATGGTCGCCAAGTGGCAGAGACGAATCGAGCTGCCTGGCGTCGGAAGAATCTCAATCCAGGTAGTGGAAAATGCGGAAAAACAAGCCAGGGAGTCGACTTGAATCGAAACTTTCCTTTCCGATGGGGCCTCAGCTCTGGCTCGTCGTCGGACGAGTGTTCAAATACCTATCGTGGACCAGCTGCATCCAGCGAACCGGAAGTGAAGGCCATCATTGGGTATGTAGCTTCTATCTTTCCGGTTGGCCAGCGTAAGGCCAATCCAACAGCCCAGCAGGCAGTTGCATATCCTGAGAACACGACCATGGGAGTCTTTCTTGACATCCACAGCCATGGCAACCTCTTTCTTACACCTTGGTGAGTGCATGTTCTTTGTCATTTTCGCTGCCACAAGCTTTGTCTTATCATATTTGATCAGGCTTCACACCAGTACTATCACCGGGAATGCAGTTGGATTTAAGGCTATCACTGACAAATATCAATTCTTCACCAAGTATACCACCAAACTTGGCTATTTCGCATCTGGATGCACCGTGGATTACTCATACGGCATGCTCGGTGCTGCGGGCACTAGTGTTGAGCTTGGAAACGCATTTTATCAGGATTGCAGTACTTTCGAGAATACCATTTTCCCGAAAAATTTGAAGCCTCTCACATACTTGGCGAAGATAAGCAAGGCGCCCTTCAGCATTGCCAAGGGACCAGATGTGACAAAACTGACCACAACTGTGAATGGAAACACCCTGAGTGTCATTGCGACGGCCAGCGATTCTGCCTGGTCCTATGCCAAGGTCAGCACCTCCAAGCAAGGTGTACGCGAGGTTAGAGGCTTCATCAATACCCATCCGTACTCATTGGCCACGATTACTTCCAGCACCGGACATGTGCTTAACAACGGTATTGCGACAACGATCAGCGTCTCGTCTCTGGCAAGTGGGAGTCGCAATGTGCTTTACGTGCAAGCGACTGATACGGCCGGCTTCCGTGGTCCAGTCACAGCTGCATACTTTACCATCGCCTGATCAAAACTCGTATCATCGCCTATACTACTATTAGATGGTAATTCAGAAAAACAACGATGTATGCATATATAGCGAAAAATCTTGGTACAGTATTCACGTACTCTGTACTCGAGTACAACATAGCGCACAGCACAGTACTTCTCTACCGGTAGAAGTAGTCTACTGTCTACTGTATCCAATCTGAACACGGGATTCATTGGTCCTGCTGTCATTACTGTCATACTGTCGTATTCATGGTCATTCCCACTTTCAAGATTTGTACTCCTGGGACATAATTCCGTCTCACCCACAATTCACATCACTCTTGATCCACTGCAGTCTCGCCGGGTGGTCAGACATCGGCAAAGAATACAAAGCACGTTCACACAGTGCAGCCGATACACAGATTCCCAATAGCGACGCATCGAGATGACAGGCTACCGTGGCATACCTGCACACCCTGTGCAAGCCAATTCTGTGTTGACACGGAGGAGGATGGGATGGTCGTCACAGGCGTGGTACCTGCTTACTGTCCTTGCAATGATTTCTACTACGACGAGTGTGTCGGCATATTTGAGGAACAGCTCGGCCCTTGTCTTCCCTTGTGTGTACACCGCGACTATTATGACCCCAAATGCGGATGGTGGTGCTTCCCATTTTGCAGCCGAAGTTGACCTATTGAGCTACACTCAAGTCTCCAAAGCAACGTCCCAGGTTTCCTTTTTGGTTCACAATCTAGAAGAATTGACCCGTTTGCGTACCTTGGCCACACAACCATCAACGAAGACCATTGGCAGACTCAAAATTGATTCCAACACTACCTCCGATTTTCGAAAGCAGATGGACTACATTGGCACCAGCCAGCGAGTGACGTTCGTATATTCTACTATTTCGAACTTTCCTTGCTATAAGAATCTGCTGGGTTCGTTCGCCTGGATGGATGCCATGGTGGCGCGTTCGACCTCCATCCCTGGACTCAGCGTATCCAAGACGGATATCGGGGACTCATATCTTAAAGACCAAAAATCCAACTTCTGGGTAGGATATTTGGGTTCTCAAGGTTACCGGAAGTGACACGAATAGAGTTCCTGCAGCAAACAAGAGTGTGTTCTTCATCATGTCATCACCCTATAATTAGTTTATATATATATATGTCAGGCGTTCATGCCCGGGAGTATGCCCCACCCGAACTGGCGTCCCGATGGGTCGAATCTCTCATTAATTCCTATGGAAACGATGCCGACATCACTGCCATGCTTAACTACACCGAGATCCATCTAGTGGTCCAGTCCAATCCAGATGGTCGCCAAGTGGCAGAGACGAATCGAGGTGCCTGGCGTCGAAAGAATCTCAATCCGGGTAGGGGAAAATGCGGAAAATCGAACCAGGGAGTCGACTTGAACAGAAATTTCCCCTTCAGGTGGGGCCTTAGCTCTGGCTCGTCGTCGGATGAGTGTTCCGAGACCTTTCGTGGATCAGCAGCAGGCAGTGAGCCAGAAGTAAAGGCGATCATGCAGTACGCCGCTTCCATCTTTCCTGTAGCTCAACGAAAAGCCAAACCAGTAGTGCAGATGCAACTCGCGTATCCAGAAAACACCACAATGGGCGTGTTCCTTGATATCCACAGCTACGGCGAACTTGTCCTTTCACCTTGCTAAGTGTTTATCTCATTACTGTGCCTATGGACCCGAATCACTTTCTCATCATTTATTCAGGCGCCACAGTACAACTCCGAACGGGAATGCGGCAGGATTTGGTGCCATCACTGACAAGATCCAACAATTTACTAAATATGGACTTAATATCGGTTATTTGTCGTCAGGGGCTTCCGTCGACTACTCCTACGGGCTCCTGGGTGCTGCAGGGATTTCGTTTGAATTGGGAAACACGTTTTATCAGGACTGCACTACGTTTGAGAATACGATACTCCCAAAGAATTTCAAGACTCTCACGTACTTGGCCAAGATAACCAAGGCGCCCTTCAGCATGGCCAAGGGACCTGATGTGACAAAACTTACCACAACGATGAATGGAAACATTCTGACTGTCGTTGCGACGGCGAGCGATTCTGCCTTGTCCTATGGCAAAATCGCATCATCGAAACAAGGTGTGAGGAACATCAGAGCATTCATCAATACTCATCCGTACTCATTGCCCACGATGAATGCAAGCACAGCACGATATGTGCTTAAAAACGGTAATGCGACAACGATCGACGTGTCCTCTCTGGCAAGTGGGAGTCGCAATGTGCTTTACGTGCAAGCGACTGATACGGCCGGCTACCGAGGTCCAGTGACGGCAGCCTATTTTAGCAGGGTATAGTCGAGACTACTCACCAATATCCAATATAGACCAATGCTTTTCCTGCAGTCCCTAGGGATAGTAACTAGCATTCGGTTTTCGATATACCTCCAGAACATCGTCATCATCTCTAATATCATATCCAATCCGCAAATAACAAGAGAGTTTGTTGGTGCAATGCCGACGGGACTATTACATCTGACTGTTGCGATGTCAAACACGACATCGTCACAGCAGAGAACAGTGGGATCAAAGCGGCCCACGGCTGTAAAGATACTTTCAACTGATTGCCATTTCTCATTCTATGTCGGTCGATCGAAATCATTTGCTTGAACCTACCGTAGCGAATCAAATGTATTTTCATCAATACATTATATGTAGGGGTCATTAAAGTACTACACTTGACCCTCCCATGCACAACCACTGGATTCTCACATTCCAAAGAGACCGTTGATACCAGCTCAATACGTCGACCAGGCGACTTCATTGCCAACAGCATCACGTTCCTTGCGTCTTCTACACTCTCGACTCATTGATCCATGGTCCTTTCGCTACTGCGAATCATCTGCAACGACAACATACTCGCCTTCACTATGGTCTCCAACGACTTCGTTTGGGCCATTGTGCTCGCGCCGCTTTCCTCCTTGGCAGCCTGCAGCTGCTCTTGCAGCTCCTTGATCCTACGATGCAAGGCCTCCACGGTTTTGTCATTCTCACCCTAATGTCATTCAGTTCTTGCTTGTGTTTTGCCTTGAGAGTGACAGTTTCTCGATAAAAGATCTTGGCCTCGTCGGCACTTCGTTTTCGATTCACCACCGCATCATCATGACTTGCCTTCATTTCGGTAAAGGCGGATCGAACTGCCTCCCCAATCGCAGAGTTCTTCTCCGCAACAAGTTCTTGTGCCAGCTCTTCCAGCTGCCTCATATCGAGATTGATTTCTGCGGGCGGAAATGGCAAACTGGGGGGGACAGTTTCGTGCGTGTATCCCGTCGCCGTCATGAGAATCGTGTCGACACACGCCTTGACAGCACTCACCTTTTCTTGCTCAGTCGATCCTGCTCCCAACCACTTGTGCACAAAGGGACCGTAGTGTGACACGAGATTCGATGTTCTGTCCGACAAGATGACTTGACGAAGTGCGTGCTTGTGTCGTTCGCGCATTTCTTCCGGCGAGGGCGTCTCAGGTGTGGTTGGTAGAGCACGATCGTTGTTGCGATGGGCAATGTTGGCATTGGCGTCTCCTCTTGTGGATCCTGTATCCGATTTTCTACGTTTGGCCTGAGGTAGATTCTCGGGTGCACGTACATGCGCTTGTTCAAGGTTATGTTGACGAAACTTCATTAGGTCGACAGGACCTAGCAATGACGGTGCTGGTCGTTTAGCCAACCCAGGTTGACCGAAAAGAGGTTTCTTGGGTGGGGGCTGGAATTGAGATTCTGTCGGCGCCTGGAGTATTTGCGTGATACTCCCATCACGCAAGGCAGCTGCAATGTGTGCTGACGGCATCGATGCTCCGGGACGACGATCCAAATTCGCATTGCGCTGTTCTTGAACATGGACCTTCATCTGGTGCTCCTTAGAATTCTGTTGCATAGAAAGAGGTGGATTCTGCGCAGGCGGGACCTTTGGTGCACCTTGGCCTTGGTCTGGTTTCGTTACCAATGCTGGACGCTTCGTTTGTTCTTCCTCCTCATCCTCGTCTGACTGCAAATCAATCACTTCACTCTGTTGCTTTCTCGCCGTGTTCTGCTTCTTCGTTGTTGTTGTTGTTGTTCATTTTGTTGATGTAGTTCTGTGAACTGTCTCAATGCCGCAAATCGCGCCGCCGCAATTGATGCAGCGGCGAGAGGATTGTCATCGGCATCTTGTGGTGATCGCCGCTTTGATGCATGCGATGGATGTTGCAAACTTGCGGCCCACGCATTTCCTTGAGGATCCCGAAAGAAGCCAATGGGAATGACATCCATGTGTCCAATTCCGTCGGGATCCCGTTCTTCATGGGATTGGTTCGACGCTTGAGGGTTTTTGCTTGCTGCCTCCTTTGCCGCAGCTGCTTTGGCAACCGCAACGGCTTGAGCATGTGCGAATGCTTGGGCTTTTGCGACAGTAGCTTGTGCGGATTGATGTTGTTGATGTTGATGTCTTGCCATGGCAGCTGCCGCTGCTGTTGCTTGAGGACCAAGCCAATTTCCATGGTGATGTTGCTGATGATGATGATGATTCAAACTGCCCAAAATGGCATTTTCATTGGCCGCCACAGCGGCTGCCGCTCGCGTAGACGCTTCTTGACGGAAAATGGCCGCAACAGCAGCTTGTTGTGCCGCACCCACAGCAGCAGCCGCCGCAGCAGCAGAAAGTTGTTGATGCTGTTGATGATGTGGATGTTGTTGTTGTTGTTGTTGCACCTGCTGCTGCTGTTGCTGTTGGGCATCCGCACCAGCAGGCACAGCCGGAACTCCAATGCGAGGTAATTGACCACCTTGTCCAAGATTACTATTCGCCATGACAAT
>JAKSYS010000734.1:0-29392 GCA_022925895.1 Fragilaria crotonensis | reverse complement strand
TACCGATATGAATTCAGTTATCGGATACCAGGCCGTGGAAAATCTCAGTTTTGGTGGGGGTATATACCATCGGTATTTGGTATCCGGTACCAGTAATAACTATTTTCCAATCCCTGACTCCGAGTACAAGTATATGCGATGACGTGCTTATGACAAGACCCAAAAACCCTCACCTTAACAGAGTAGACTCTCGCATCCAGCTCACGAGTCACGACTCGCAACTCACAACTCACAACGGGAGTCCTAACTCCAAACTCACAACTGGTACTCCAGTACAGGTGTTCGTAGTAGTACTGTACTCCTACTTAGTACAGTGCCAGAAAACCATTTGTTCCAGCTCACGAAAACATCATACCACTTATCTACGGAGAAAGAGCACAGTGTCAAAAACTGATTGGATTCCCAAAAGCAAATGCAGAATCACATACCGGTGAAAGCTGCTGTCGTGTTTCGGATCATTGATGCAATTGCCGGAGCGATCGCCACACAAAGGCGAAAAGGTTCAGCATCATCTGCATTAACTGAACATCTGGCAATGAGACTAGCATTGTCATTATTTGCTCTGGCGACATGCGCCGCAGTTGCGAGTGCTTGCAACCTTCCAGCGTGCGAAGTGTGCCTGCGAATGCAGTGGCAACTATGTCCTTCACCAGCAATAAGAAAGGTAAACTGCTAGTACTGGGAGGGACAGGCTTCCTCGGACAAACGGTCTGCAAAAGGGCTATCCTCGAGGGCTATCAAGTTACCAGTTTGTCACGTCGAGGACGCGCGGCTGATGACACAGAGTTGTCGTCTTCGTCTCCGATCGATTATCGCAATGGCGATGCACGAGAAACCATCTCCAAAATCTTGGATGAGGGTGGATACACGGGAGTGATTCATTGTATAGGATTACTTTTTGATGATGCGTCAGGGCTCGGCCAGTTCAATGTGTTAGTGTCCGGATCGGGATCTCTCCCAGACACGAACTCCACGTATGACACGATTACGAGGTTGACTGCCTTCAATGCCATTGATGCTTCTGTGGAGTATGCAAAGGGCATGACCAAACCTTTGCCGTTCTGCTTTACTTCTGCCGCGGAAGCTGGCTGGCCGGATATGCCGGGAGGCCCTCAAATTGAAAAATACCTTGCTCCCGAATGGCTGAGACGCTACTTGGTCGCCAAACGTGTGGTCGAAAAGAAATTACTGGACATGGAACCGACACTGCGACCCATTATCGTCCGGCCATCGTTAATCTATTCTTTGGACCGACCACAGGCCTATCTTCCAGTGGGTGCATTCTTCTTGGGAAACGCTGTTGGTCTTCCTTTTGTCGATAGACCGGTAACGGTCCAGGCCTTGGCCTGCGCTATGGTACGCGCAATGGATCGTGATAATGTATCCGGCGTTCAGAGGTACACAGATATCGACCAGCTAAATCAATAAGAATCAAGAAGCATGTACATCGTGTTATGCAAATCTGTTGAAGTCATCGTGAACTGGCCGTGAAACTTTAAGTTATTGGTACAACGTCCGTTGCATCGCGTAGGTATTCGTTCCACTCTCCACCAGAATACCCTCTCTCGGTCTTGCGACTGTTATGCTCCCCAATCTGTCTTTAATGGTTTCCTCGTGCAAGTGCTTCCGTTCACCGTCCATGAGCTCGGCCAGCGCATTTCTGTCTTCAATTGTTCCGAACCGTTTACAACCGGTGTTCTTCGCTGCCTTGCACAAATCTGAGAAGACGACTCGAAAGGCCGATTCGTCCAAATCATTGACTGAGAGACCGATCGAGACAGCTAATAAACGCTGCCGCATGTTGAGCCTCTTCAGTATCGAATCTCGTGACGTGACCACTGATGCTAAGACACCCAGTGGCTGGAGCGCAACCAACTTCTGGACGTGTTGATACAGGTCCCACGCAGTTTCAAGCTTGGAAAGCGCGTCATGAAGATCAAGTTCAGTTGAGATGAAGGAGCCACTGGCGTTCGTTCCCAGCGGTGGCAATCGTTTATGATAGTGAGTGACCAAGCCAAATCGATGCTCGTAATGAACTCCTTCTTCATTCTCCCAGCGCAAAACGTTGGCTGAAGGAATTTCAAAAAGTTGCAAGAGTTTTGCCATCTTGAGCTCAAACAATTGAAAATCAACCGCCTCAAGGGCTTCGTTGGCGCAGGCCATGCTTTCCTCCCGTTCATCATAACCCAAATGAACGTATGGACTCGAAAAGGTTTGTCGCAGCTCTTGAAGTACCGACAAGAGAACTGGCAGAATATTGCCACTACTTGTGTTAAGTGTCAGCCCTTTACCCTTTTCGCTGTGGTGTCGAGGGCACTGCATCATTTGTGCCGCCCTGTACCATCCTCCGGCACGATGTGCAACAGTCAGCTCCGGAACAACCAAGATACCCCACGTGGCTGCCTGTTGAACGATTTCAGCAACCGCCTCCATCGGCCAAGGCTTGTAAGAAGCCTCACTTTGGCCAAAGAACATCGCATGATATTTTTTTATTTGAATGGCAAATCCGTAGTCGTTCATAACGCGCAGCTGCACCAATGTAAATCTCAATTCTCCGAGATAGTCCACTATTGCCAAGACGCGCGCCAGCTTGTCCGCGCTGTAGGAGCCACCCTCGACGAGATCGAGAATGATGCCAGTGTGTTTAATAGCGTGCAGTTTGATTCGTTGCATAGGGTGACCTTGCGAAAATCGACTTTCTGTGGCAATCATACTAGTGAAAGTCGGGATGACGTAGGGTTCCACTCCCGTGAAACGATCCCAAAACTGCGAATTCGCCTCCCTCAGATTGATTTCTATCGAGCGGGGAGAAAATACCAAGGAAGGAACAATCTCTTCGATAGCAAGCCGATCACAAATATTCTTGCGCCAATCACCAGACGTGATTTCCCAGTCAGTTCGGAATGCATCGTAGGAAATCATGGGGGCCCCGAGTTTAACACATATCTCCTCCGGAAAGTCAAGTGACTTGCAAAGGGTTCCATATCGATCGAGGAATTCCTGCTCGTTCTCGTAGTTTTCGTTTGACGATCCAATCGCAACCGCGAGTAGGCGCCCGAGTACATTACGAACAACCCAATAGTCAACACCCAACTCAAAAGTCCCAGCAATAATTGCGATAGGCTTGTATTCATGAACCCTCATGCTTTTGGTCTTATTGTAGATTGTCCACGCATCGTCCTCTTGGTTGGTGTCAAAGTACAAGCCTTCGGAGCAAAAGACACGCGGAGCGACAGTAACGTTAGATTCCTGATACCGGCGAGAATACCAAAAGTGATCAATCCCCTTGGCTCGCGCGTCAACAGTCTCTTCGCCAATCTCTGCAGTCGTTTCCCAACGTACGACCCGTTCATGAGGGATGCCTATTTCAATCAGCATGTTCCCAAGGTCTGCTTCAAATCGATCGTAGTCCAAGATTTCTATACCCAATTCGTCGAAACATTCCATTGCCATGTGCAACTCATCGCCTCCCAAATGAAAGAAAGGAGTGTTGTTGAAAATTTCCTTTACTTCGATCAAAATGTCTTTGAGGATCGGAAGTAGTTGCGGATGGCTCACATTGAGCGGCAATCCATATCCTTTTTCGCAGATGAACCCTGCACACGGTACGACTAGCCAGGGTATAGCTCCAGCGAACCCACCGGCGTGGCCGGGGACATTAACTTCGGGCATGATCACGATGCCCTTTGATTTCGCATACTCCACCAGCTCGCGAAGTTCGGTGGGAGTGTACACTTTCCCGCCACTTCCATTGGCGGGTTGAGCCAGTTCGGGATGGCTATCGAGTCGAATGTTAAATGCTTGATCATCAGTCAGTCTGAAATGCAGGAGGTTGAAGCCTAACAGCTCCAAATGATCCAGTAAGTGGTAGATCCATTCGACGGGGAAGTAGTGGCGGCCAGCATCCAATAGTACTCCCAAGTATTCAACATCAGATACTAGATCAACCTTTTCGCTCCGATTCGAGGGTTGGATTAATGGATCCCGCACCGAAGAATCTCCAAGCTCGATAGGAATATCAGTTTCCAGGTCAATCGTATTCGCGCGTTCCGGAGGCTGAATTAAGGGATCAATCACAAAGAAATTTTCAGCCTCGGCCTCTGGATCTTCTACGAGAACATCAGATTTCAGATCAATCCCGTCGCTACCATCTGAAGGCAGAATTACGGGGTCAAGCATGGAGGCATTCCTATGCTCGGTTTTCTGATCCTCGATACGTTTCGGAATCCGCAAATGCTGATAGGTCGATTGTGGTCCCAAATTTAGTGTCGCGTTCAAAATATCCTCCGCATTCTCAATAGTTGTTCTGATGACATCCGGTCGATCTTGCTGCCTATAAATCCGTTCTGTGACGCGGTTGCCGTCGGCATCAAACGAGACTCGTGTCGACTCAGACGTGCTTTGATGAAACGTATCCAATGCGATCGCCTGAGAATCTGAAGATACGTTGCCAAGTTCGAAACGCATGAGTTGCACGAACATGATCGACGTCAGGACAATCAGAGCACTGAAGAACCAGCATACTGCACTCCATCGCTTCAGTTTGGTTTTGAGAATTCTCATGGTTGATAAAGTCCTTCTGGAGTATCAGCAGCAATAACGCACGTGTAAACTTTCTGCACCGAGAATTAAGGCCACATTGCGTCTATCACAGCAGGGAAAGTCGTCCCATTGATTAAAGGGACACGATAAAATTAGGGGAAATTACAATATCACGCATTTTTTTGCCACTTTGCAATATAGTACAATGACTTACTATCCACAAATTCATATTTTACTATATACTACATTTGCAATTGTATTTTACAATATCACGCATTTTGAAAAGATACATTTACAATATCACGCATTGTTTTGCCCTTTTTTACTATATCACGCTTTTGTCGCCTGCCATGCTCGACCTCCACGGACATCATGGTACACCGTCTCGTAACATTCATCCAAGATGGACCACACTCATCGCTCCACCATGTCATACATACACAACGAACATCTTCATCACGCACTTCACATGTGTCGTTCGTTTATCAAATATCATGGTTTAAGTGCGGTCATAATTCTTTGTTGTGCTCTTTTCTTTCAAAGAGCAACTTCATCTTCATCTATATGGTCGACGAAGCTCCACCAAATCTGACATCAACAGTATACCCATACAAGATCTGCCTCACAGTACAGTACCACAAACAACTCGTACGACGACCAACCTACTGAGGTAGCAAAGTCCATGAAAGGCAACATGACATTGCCTTACAAATGTGTCCACTACTTTTCCTTTATACTCACGTTGCTACCGTTATACTTAGCAGTTGCCCTGCAAGTTAGTTATCATTAACATCAACATCAATCGTCTTCTTCATCCTCGTCATCAGTATCTTTTGAACAGCATTCTTCATCGCCGTCAGGTCTGTACAAATCCAGACCCAACAAACGATTACGCATTGCCTGCCTCCTCCGTGCCTGCACTCTAGGACAGTCTTCGTCACTCGTCATTTCCAGGTCAGACTGGAATTGACGTGCCGTCCCTTCCTCCTCCTGCATCCCTCTCGCAGTACCCATCATAACGTCGTCATCGTTGTAACGACAACCATGCCGAATACAACGACGAATGTATGTTTCTGCCTCGTCATCGCTGTCATTACGGTCATGGGATCCAGTGGTGATCTTCTTTATTTCGTCGTCCTTCTCATTCACCTCGTGGAATAGTCTCTTCGGGCGCCTTGCATTTGAATGTGCCACATTCGTGACAACATCTGCTGCCGCACTATTTCCAGAAGCACGACATCGACCTGCTGCCACAATTTTTTCCTTGGCTGCCGTGAAGGTGCCATATAAGTGATTGTTGCCATTCCAACAACCCGAGCGTACTGGTGCTGTACCTGGCCCATCCGGTCGAGACACCGACGTGCAATGTCTCACAGCACGTCCGTCCCAACTTATGGCTGTCCCATGATAAAGCTTGACGGCAATGCCATTGTACTCCGTTCCGCATGGCCTCCTTCCGTGCAAATTGGGGAAGATCAAGTACCAGTTTGATGCACAACCGGGCATTTCCTCTGTCCACACACTAAATCCCTGCGACGCGTCGTTTACGTCGAAATGCGACGCGTTTCCTAGGTCAACGCTCATATCAATCGTGTAACCCACCCGGATTCCATTGCAGTCATTCTCACCCATCGGAGCAATGGGTGGAAGAGATGAATCGGCTTCCATGTGTTGAACAACAGATAGCACATCGGGAAAACAGCACATACCGACGGTTGCGAACGCCGCTATAAACCTTTTCAGTACTGTTTGCGGCACCTTATAGTTAGCGGCGTACCCAACAGTACCCGATCCGTCAAGGAGCACTCGTGTCCCGATGGCATGCATTGTCCCAACATCTCCTTTGTTCTGTCTCGCCGTTCCAACAGGTACATGCCGACGCAGAAGCGAGTTGTGTTCCACAATTGCATCTAGGCAACCGACAACGTCATATTGTTGCTTTAGATGACAATACCGCGACTTGAGTGACGCATCAAGAATGCTTCGACCATGATGACGGACTTCCTCCCAATCATGCTTGACACTGGCGGCTCAATGTCAACTATGATGTCAACGAATGGGCGTTCCTCAGGATCAACAATCCAGCAAGTATCCGGGATGTTAAGATGCAAGCATCCAGGAGCGTAATGACGACCACCCACCCTCGTGGAATTAGAGTTGACAAGGCGGCGGTTGTATTCTTGAGCTCGGTCAGGAACTGGCCACACACCCACATCATGGCCAGAGATAAGATCCGGTGGCATCCTTGGGCCTTCGTGATCCGCGCACTGTGTTGACGTGAACACTTCACGCGGAAAATTTATTGCGGCGGGATGGTACGAAACTCTCCACGCAGACACAAAAGTAGATGGTGGCGACCCCGCACTTGTAACGCTGGCAAATCTTTTAACGTACCCATCCTCCCCAAATTGCAAGTCCAACTGTGGAGAGTGCTCCATGCCCGTCTTTAGACGAAACCAACTTATGTCCATGGCTATCCTGGAGCCATCAACACCTTCTGACTTTCTGCGCCAGTCCCTTACGGCGTAAAATACACCCGCCCCTGGGAGGAATGCAAGGAGAGTCCTGTACTTGAAGTCATTGATGTCATCCAGGTCTTCTTCTTCAGACGCAGGTGCCAGAACGACGTCGTCGTCACCCAAGGTACCAGAGCCACTTATACCCAACGCCGCGGCAGCTGTCGGAGTAATCTTCCGATTGCAGATGACATCCATGAGGATGAATTCCGAGAGGAATTCCGATGATGATCCGTGCTTCATGAAAATGTCATCAACAGACCGCAATTGCGTGATGGCAGTACTACGATCGGAATCATTGTTGAGACCGAACGAGCAAGCAAGCGCATACGCAATCCATCGCAAGGGTGTCCCGCATACTCGACCTCTCCCTTCATTGTCCCTGTCTTCACCGCATCGCGAAACGCAGTCGCGAAATCCCCACCTTCACTGAAATTACCGCCGTTCATGGGGAAGCACTTTAGTAGAAGCGCCAACACCTTTGGACTGGAAGGAAAGTAATTCCTCTGCTTGCGTTTCTTCGGCATCTTGTTACTTAACCGTTTTCTCGAAGGATCCACCACTACTACACGTGGATTTTCCTTTCCAAAGTTGAGCACAGTTGACCGACAAATGGACGTCCGACATCGCGCCTTCAACGTATCGTTGTCTTCATTCGGTATCAAGTCCGACATGGCTGGTGGTTTGCCAATACTGTACACTTCCGGCTAGATGGCAGGAGAGTACTGTATAGTTGTTGACAGTGAAACAAACTCTGTCGGCTAGATGGCAGACGGAATTTGTTTCGGTGACAACGGCTGTAACCCTACGTCAAGAACACCTCGTTCTACTCAACGCAACAACCATTCCCGGCTAGATGGCAGGGAAATGATGATGCGCTCTTAGTAGTGACGACGTGACGGGACGTTACCTTGAGATGTGCTGAATCGAAGATTGTCCGGAATGAGTTTACAACAAGAAGACAGGAAGAAGTAATCTAAAGTGGGAAGTGACGCCGCAGTGAAATGTGTTGGCTGTGAAAGTCCGCGCAAAATTCTTCGCCCAGTACATCTTCTACGTTGAATTTCGCTTGGATTTGAATCATAAACTACTACTTAGAGTACCAGCGCGCGAAGGATAACAAAATTTTGATGTTTCTCTCTAGTCATGAAAATTAGTGTGTACTGGAATGATAATATATGACACACCAATCCCTCCAACAACTGCAGTAATTTTTGTTTCTTTGGATAGCAAAACGCAGGCACGTTTTGCAATGAAAGAAAATGCCAAACACTTAAGCGTTTAACTTACACATAATACGGATGAGTAGGAGTACCACTTTTACTACCGTAGATCGAATTCTGGAGCCGTCGTTGGTCGTCTTCGTTTCTTGACGTTGTCTTGGGAGTTGTGTTGCGATCACCACAAATAAACCATGAAGGAGGCACACTTTCCGGGAGATCCTCGCTTTTCTGGATGGATCTCACCCAGTAGTGAGGACACTTCTGCGCTGTCAACAAATGCTTGGTTAAGCACGTTGCTGTTGGACTGTATATTGCAGCGATCTGTCCCTCCCCAGGAGGTAATTTCCACGAATGCATCTCACATTGGAAGCCTTGGCACCTATGAGTACTTCAATTCATGTAATGACTTGATCAATGATAATCCAGAACTCGTGGAAGACGAGACGACGAAAGGACGTAAACTTGCTCGTAGTCGGAACGTCGCTCGTATTCGGCAACAAATGAAAGCTTGTTTTGGATCGGCGCGTACTCTCAACAGGCTGCTTATCCCGATTGTGTTGGGAAATCATTTTTTTGTGCTATGCCTGGACTGTTCGATCTCGACGCCGGAGTTCGTAAATGACATGACGTTTTATGATTCCCTGGTACGCCGCACACGTCAGGTTCACCCCGATGTCCTACGCATCGTAAAGGTTGTGAATTTATTCATTCACAATTTCATTCTACACGAGAAGAAACATGCACACCTAAGGGAAAGTGACGCGGCGCTGATTGGCAGGGTGCATTATTGCGATTGTCCCATCCAGAAAAATGGGTTTGACTGCGGCTTGTTTGCAGTGGGTGTTGTATTACACCTCATCGAGGGCATTGATGTCACGAGAGAAACGTTTCGGCAACAAGACGTCACCAAACTGCGAAGTAGGCTGGTGACAGTATTTGGGGGGGATGGTGCTGACTTGGGAACAACAAGTCAGGTTGTGCGCGATTGCTTTCCGCGGTTGCGCGGAAGTAGCATCTTAGAGAGTTTCGGGCTGGAGGTAGTTCATAAAGAACCGAAGAAGGAACGAAGGCACAGTTCCGACAGTGATGTGAGCGCTGCTGTCTTGGTGTTGACGACGCTGCAGGCTGAGGCAGATCGTCCTGCCAGGGTGGGCAAGCTCTTGTTGGCAAAAACAACAGACAGAGCGCAGGCGAGGATAGAGAAGAGGACTGAGAATCACAACAACGACGACGATGACGACGACGACGACGACAAGGTTGAGTTAGTAGACGATGATGATGACGAGTATGTCACCTGCGACAGCAGTGACGAGTCCAGTGTGCAGTCCGATGGCAAGGAGAAGCACGACCACAGCGTCGGCACTTCCACGCTCACAGCAGAGGAACAAGTCGAAGGAAAGCAGGGAAGTTCGGTAGCTACAAAGTCACAGGATTATGTATTGTATGATATCCTTGGTGATGCGAACATTGACTGCTTCTCAACCTTGGAGGAGGTAGAACCGTTCATCGAAAAGTATGAGGTCAGATCGGGAAATCGTTTAAGAGTGCAACGTTCCATTAGCGACCGTTTCAAACAATATCAATGTATGGAGCACGTCGACTGTCCGTTTCGTGTATTGATATCCAGGCGGCGATCCGACCTGATGTTCTGCGTCCGAAAGATTACAGGTGTGCACAGTGAGGTGTGCCGACCTAAACAGGCAGCTGATGGGAGGAAGTGGAAGAAGAGGCGAAACGCAGAGCTTGATGATGTTATCGATCAGATTGTTCGCACAAAGAAGGAGCTCCAACACCGGCAGATGTCGTGAAGACAGCTGCAACGAAGTCGGGAGTTGTCATTTCATACATGACAGCGTACAGGGCGCTGCGCTTTCAAACTAGTAGCGTTAGAAATGCTGTCGTGAAAAACTTCCAAATGATCATTCCATTTTTGGAGGGCTTGAACAAAAGTAATCCAGGTTCTGTGATTGGGTATACTAGGGATGAGGAAAAGAGACTTGTCGATCTTCACGTATTTCCCGGTATCATGAACGGGGTGCTCAAGTTTGTTCGGCCGGTGGTGTCCTTGGATGCTACACATCTGAGGAGCGAACACAAGGGAACTCTGTACATGGCATCGGTTCTCAGTGGGTGCAATGACATCTTCCCCATTGGGTTTATGATATGCGCCGGGAACGAGGATGGAGCGACGTGGAAGAAGATGCTTGAATTGTTGAAGAAGGCATGTCCAATAATTGATGATCAGGGATACGGCGACAGTGACACGGATGGTGTTGTTAGGCCACCGTTTCTTTTCATTTCAGACAGAGACAAAGGTCTGAAGGAGGCATTGAAAGCGGTGTTCCCAAATAAGTACGAGATGAGCTGTGCTAGACACATCCAGGCAAATGTGACGCAGAAGTATGGAAAGCAGTGTGCAAAGTTTGTCTGTTCCATAGCTAAGTCATTCTCGACACGAAATGCGAGCCTGTTGCTAGATGAGATTCGAAAGGTGAAGCCAGAGGCCGCCACATATTTGGAAAGCATAACGCGTCGGGTGTTCTGTGGCGGAGTACTCAGTGGTATTCAGATTCACCGTCACCGTCACCTGCTCAGTTGCCTCCACGGTATGGAATTGTAACTTCGAACACCTCCGAGTCGGCAAACAGTATGTTATCAGAAGCAAGGAATCTTGGATGGCTGGAGGCTGTGAACAAAATTCTTGACATAATGACGACGAGAGTGTGTACTTGCCGAAGGAAGTATGCTTCGCGAGATGGATCGGAGGTGGTGCCTAGAGTTGCCCAGATTCTGAAGCGTAGGTGGGATGCCGCTGCGTCTATGACTGTCGATGAGATTGAGGTGGGGTGTGGTGACTTCAAGGTGGTGGAACCAATATCAATTGTGGATGAAAATGGCGATGACAATGTGCAACGGATGGCACGATCCTACGGTGATCCAGACCGTGTCCTTGTGGTCAAGCCATATTTGGAGTGGTGCAGCTGTGGAGTATGGCAGGACTTCCTTTACCCATGTCGGCATGCATGTGCAGTGTTCAGGAAATGGGAGGAAAAAGAATTCAATTATGTTCTGCGAAGTTTAGTCCATCCGTTCTACACATTTGAGTTCGTGCACAACACTTTCAAGAAGAACGTTTTCCCCTGTGTGCTTGGAAACAACTGTATATGATGGTGAAACTAAGGAACCCGACATGCCAAAACGGCAATCTGGACGACCAAAAAAACAAAACGAATTCGCAAACGCAGTAAGTTCATTGTAGCTGAGGATTCTCCTGTCAAATGTTCTGTTTGTGGAAAGAGAGGGCACAACCGAAGAACTTGTCCTAATGTAGTTGGTAACAATGACAATAAGTAGAAGAAACGAGAAGTGTTGCCGACATTCGCCATGATGAGATCATTGTTCACAGATGATTGGAAATTTACGTCAATCGGTTGTTTGTGGTAAAGTACTGTCACGCAGATTGTGTATGGGAGTACTGTTGAACTCAGATTTGGTGGAGTTTTGTCAACCATATCGATGAAGATGGAGTTGCTCTTTTGAAACAAAACAGCGACAAGAAGAATTATGACCGCACTTATGGTATGATAATTGATTAACAAACGACACATGTGAAGTGAGTGATGATGATGTTCGTTGCGTATGTATGACATGGTGGAGCGATGAGTGTCGACAATCTTGGAGGATTGTTACGAGACGGTGTACCATGTTGTCCGTGGATGCGGAGCATGGCAGGCGACAAAAGCGTGATATTGTAAAAGAGGGCAAAATAATGCGTGATATTGTAAATGTATCTTTTCAAAATGCGTGATATTGTAAATTACAATTGCAAATGTAGTATATAGTAAAATACGAATTTGTGGATAGTAAGTCATTGTACTATATTGCAAAGTGGCAAAACAATGCGTGATATTGTAATTTCCCCATAAAATTATGATACGTACGGTATAAATTGGGTACAGTGTGCGGGGCACCGTACCGATAATCACGATGTGCGACTGAAGTGCGACTGAGTGTTTTACATCATATATATTTCGAGATATCGTTACTTTACCGTCTATTGTACGCTTTTAGTCAGTTTATCAGACCCATCAACATGTTCGATATCGCCTCTTGAACGCACTGGGCGCTTGCGTTTTGTACATATTGCTGTGGGACTTGCCTCCCCGCAATATGAGCATCACTATTTGATGTGACATTAAAAAAAAAAAAATCGGCTGTGCGCCTGGGCACGCTTCGAACTGCCTACCACCAGTGACCCATCGCACGCATGATGGCCGTGTGGCCTGGTTGGTGCATTCAATGGTGTACTTGACCCTGAATGCATTGGATCGGTGGACCCGACCCACCGGAGGCAACGGGGCGCCATTGCCTCCATACCTGCGCCATCACAGGAAGAATTATTTGTCCAAGATTCGTTGTATATTTTATGTCTTTCTATGACATGATATACTATATATCGATTTCGGGCGGTCACGTTCGTTCAACGGACCGTCAGTTACAACCGACACGTTTTTTTTATCGAGCGACCGTATACTTTTTCGATCTCTTTCGTTTTTGCTGTTCTACTTCCTTTTTCTGCCATGAACAACGCTGTTATGCGCGGGGTTATGACCCGTATTGGTTTTTCCGAGGCCGCTGCTCAGGCCCTTGTCGAGGAAGAAGGCATGAACGAACTCGAGGAGATTAGGCTTTTGAGCGACGATGAAGTCGAGAGCCTTTGCAAGGTTATTCGCCGTCCAGGTGGGACGATGCCGAATCCTGCAGGAGGTCCACCCATTCCAGCCCCTGGCGTGCAGGTAAACCAGCGTGCTGAAGGACACCTCAAGCTCCTTGCGTTTTATTTGCGACATCAGGAGCGTGTTAGTCGCCCCGTTAACGCACCCGATCTTACGCTCGCTACGATCCGAACTGTGCGCGAACTACGTGAGCTCGAGTCCATGTACAAGGACCCCAGTACGGACCTTCCGACCATTAATATCAAAGATTGGCCAAAGACGATGGAGGCAATCGAGGAATACCTCCGCTCTATTTTGGGAGAACGCAAGATCCCATTGGCTTACGTCGTTCGCAAGAATGAAAACATACCGGACGGAGACGACCCCTCCACATCTTATCCGACTAGACAGGATGAGATGATCGCTCGAGCACCACATCATACGATCGATGCCGATGGCCATAAGATCCCTGACCCTGTCTACCTTGTCAACAGGGAAAAGGTCTGGGAAATTATAGCCTCGATTACCCGCGACAAGGACGCGTGGACTTATGTCAGGCCGGCACAGAAGCACCGCGACGGTCGTGCCGCATTTCAGAATTTGTTTACTCATTTTCTTGGGCCCAACAATGTGGACAACATGGCAACGCTCGCGGAAGACAAACTCAAATCGACGGTGTACCACGGCGAACAACGCCATTGGGATTTCGAGAGGTACGTCAACGTACACAAACAGCAGCACTCTGTGTTGGAAGGTTTGGTCGAACATGGATACGCAGGGATTGACCCGCCCAGATCCAAAGTTCGATACCTGCTTGATGGCATCAAAACCGACAAGTTTGATGCCGTGAAGACTCGGATCATGTCCGAGGAACACTTACGCAACGACTTCGACTCCTGTGTCACGCTGTACCAGGACTATATTCGCCAAACGTCGAAGTCAAAGACCGCTGCAAACACGGTCAACATCTCCGAGTTGAAGACCGGAAAGCGTAAGTTCGAACAGGTTGAGGACAGGTACTACACAAAAGAAGAGTATGCCTCCCTGACTCCAGATCAAAAGAAAGAGCTTGTATCGAAGCGCACGAAGCGCGGCCATAAACCTGGCGACAAAGACAGTAAGGTGGTCAGCAAGGCAAAGACGAAGACGACGAAAGACGTCATCCACAACATCAAGAAAGTGGTCAACCGTCAAGTCGCCCAGCTCGCTAAACAGATGAGCAAAACGGCTGTGGACGATGATACGGCCGGTTCCACTAACTCGATTGCATCGCAGGAGTGCAATGGCAAATGTGCCAACGGTGGGAATCGCAGCGCATGATCGTACCTATGCCTCACAGGAAGCCGCTTTTACGCAAATGGTTTTTACGCAAATGGTTTTGGACACAGGGGACCGGGTTGGAGCATCGCCTCCGTCACGTCGCCTTTGCTCCGTGGCCGAAACCCTTTCCCATGCTACCACGCTCGGCACAGGAAAGGACCTGGCATCGATTTCGCTCCTTGCAACGACTCCTACGTTCTTGAACGACGGTTCGTTCGCGGCGGAGTTGAACCGTTCGGTTAACGTTTTCAAGAGAACCGCGACCGGCTCGTCAATTTGACCCAGACATGCTAGCCCGCAACTGGGGAATCGACAAAGCTACTGCATTTCGAACGGTTAATGCGACTACGCAACGTGGGATACGAACACTACTACACCCGACGCTCTCGCGACGGTTCCGTACGAACGATCGTCAGCTACATTATCGGAGACTACCCGTCGACTGTTTTACTGACACCCTGCTGTCGAAGACAGCATCGAGACGCAATAACAGGTGCGCGCAAATTTTTGCGACCGCAGACGGTTGGTGTCGGGCCTATCCGATGAAGTTAAAGTCCGAAGCCCATGAGGGCCTATCGTTGCTCTTCCAAAGAGAGGGTGTTCCTAGCACCATGGTCATGGATGGAGCGCAGGAACAGGTACAGGGGACCTTCCGTAAGAAGTGTCGTGAGGCTGGCATACATGTGAAACAGACGGAACCACATTCTCCTTGGTCGAACGCTGCCGAAGCCGCGATCCGGGAATTGAAGAGAGGAGTCGGACGCCAGATGGTCCGCTCTGGTGCCCCGAAACGTCTCTGGGATGACTGTCTTGAACGTGAGGCTTATGTCCGTTCGATGACGGCACACGACATCTATAAGCTTAATGGACAGGTCCCGGAAACAATTGTCAGCGGTGAGACTGCGGATATCTCTCCATTCGCCCTGTTCGCGTGGTACGAATGGGTGATGTTTCGGGACACGTCTGTCTCGTACCCTGACGACCCGATGGTCCTCGGTAGGGATCTGGGCCCCGCAATTGATATTGGGCCCGCAATGACTCGCAAGATCCTTAAGGCGAACGGGAAAGTTGTTTATCGTTCCACCGTTCGTTCCCTAACCCCCGACGAGTTGGCTGATGAAACGATGAAACGTAAACGCAAAGAATTTACCGACAAGGTGAACTCGGCTTTAGGGGACGGTTTCAAGTACGAGGATTTCGTGAATGATCCCGAACTTGAGCATCTTGGGACACCGATTTACCAATCGTACGCCGATGACGACGGCGACGAATTTCCCCAAATGGCTGAGGTTGACGATGAGCCGTCGGATCCCGACGCTGATACGTACGATCAGTACGTCGGTGCCAGTGTCAGTCTCCCAATTGGAAACGAACTCGTTAACGCTAAGGTACTTGGGCGAAAACGCATGCTTGACGGTACGGTCACCGGCAAGGCGAACAAGAACCCTATCCTTGATACAAGGGTCTATGACGTTCAGTTTCCTGACGGGCAGGTCGCGGAGTATTCGGCGAACGTGATCGCCCAGAGCATGTATGCAATGTGCGACACCTCCTGTCTGGTATTGTCGACCACAGGAAGGAAGAAACTGCCCTTAGTCGCGATGATATGTATATCAAGCATGGTTCGAACAAACAGCTCAAGAAGACGACAAAGGGTTGGAAGCTCTGCGTAGAATGGAAGGACGGCAGCACCTCGTGGGAGAGACTTGCCGACCTAAAGGAGTCGAATCCCGTGGAACTGGCGGAGTACGCAATCGCACGCGGAATTGACCATGAACCGGCGTTCGCTTGGTGGGTACCGTTCACACTGAAGCGACGTAATCGTATAATTGCGGCTGTGAATAGCCGATACCACAAACGCACCCACAAGCAAGTTTGGCATCGAAGTGCCGAAGACATGGGACGACTGCGTTCGATTAGATGCCGAAAACGGCAACACGTTGTGGCAGGACGCCGTCAGAAAGGAAATGTCGAAGGTGAGAGTGGCATTTCAAGTTTTGGATGATGGAGATTCGGTCCCGCCGACGTTCCAAGAAATTCGCTGCCACCTGGTCTTCGACGTTAAGATGGAAAATTTTCAGCGAAAGGCCAGGTTGGTAGCGGGCGGACACACAACGGAAACGCCCGCGTCGATAACCTACGCAGGCGTTGTATCTCGCGAATCGGTAAGGATTGCTCTTACGTTAGCTGCCTTGAATGACCTCGAGGTCAAGACGGCTGATATTGAGAATGCTTACTTGACGGCTCCCGTCGGCGCAAAGATATGGTGCCGACTTGGGCCGGAGTTCGGTAATGATTCCGGCAAGAAGGCGCTCATCGTTCGTGCCCTTTATGGTCTAAAGTCTGCAGGTGCGTCATTTCGCAATCACCTGGCCGACTGTATGCGGCATCTCGGTTGGACATCGTGTATGGCCGACCCGGACGTATGGTTGAAACCGGAAATCCGACCCGCTGACGGCCACAAGTACTACGCGTACTGCCTTTTGTATGTTGACGACATCCTCGTCGTACACCAGCCACGATGCGATGCGATCATTAGTAAAGGAGATCGACCATTTCTTCAAGACGAAGGAAGGTTCGATCGGTGACCCTGAGTTTTATCTTGGAGCCAAACTCCGTGGGACGACACTACCTAACGGGGTGCACGCGTGGTCTATGTCGTCCAGCAAGTACATCCAGGCGGCGGTTGCCAACGTTAAGGCTTATCACCGACAAAATTACCCGAACTATCAATGGACCAAACGAACAAGTGGCCCATTTCCGATCAATTATGCACCTGAACTGGATACGACGCCAGAACTCAGTGCAAAGGACGCAACGTTTTACCAATCGCAAGTTGGTGTGCTACGTTGGTGTGTTGAACTGGGAAGGATTGATATAATCACCGAAGTATCCGAACTTGCTTCCTATTTAGCGTTACCCAGACAAGGGCATTTGGAAGCGGTATTCCATATGTTCAACTATCTGGAAAAGAAGCACAACGCACGCATTGTCTTCGATCCTAGCTACCCGACAGTGGACTTGACGGTGTTCAAGGAATGCGATTGGAAAGCGTTCTACGGAGACGTGAAGGAAGCGATACCGCCCAATGCACCTACTCCAAGAGGAAAGGATGTAGATCTTCGTATGTTCGTTGACTCTGATCACGCAGGTGATAAGAAGACACGACGTTCACGAACTGGGTTCCTGATTTATCTCAACATGTCACCTATTACCTGGTACTCGAAGAAACAGGCGACGATTGAGACTAGTGTCTTCGGGGCGGAATTCGTAGCCATGAAACAGGGAATGGAAGCACTCCGTGGGATACGGTACAAGCTTCGAATGATGGGTGTGGAGTTGGCTGGTCCCTCATATATCTACGGGGACAACATGTCAGTCATTCATAATACCCAGCGACCCGAATCGGTTTTAAAGAAGAAATCGAATGCCGTTTGCTACCATGCCGTGCGCGAGGCGGTTGCAATGGGCGAGTGCCTAACTGGACATGTCTCTATGCACGACAATCCAGCTGACATCTGTACGAAGATAATCCCAGGTGGACAGAAACGCGACCATCTGGTGGGATTGATCTTATATGACATTGCCGATCACAATTGATGACCCCCTCTAAGAGGTTCGCAGGTTACTATGGGTTCCCTTGTTGTTGTTAAAGATGACAACTAAATGTCATTGTGAGTCGATCGACGACCTAACGTTCCCATCTAATGCGCTCGTTAGATCGAGGGGACTGATTAAAGGGACACGATAAAATTATGATACGTACGGTATAAATTGGGTACAGTGTGCGGGGCACCGTACCGATAATCACGATGTGCGACTGAAGTGCGACTGAGTGTTTTACATCGTTTATATTTCGAGATATCGTTACTTTACCGTCTATTGTACTCGGAGTATCGTACGCTTTCATTGCGTCTATCACAGCAGGGAAAGTCGTCCCCCCTGGCGATGAGAAGGCAGAACACACTGTACAGTGTACACAACACCAGTTCTGATCGCAAACATTGGCCCTTGTTCACGGATCGTCACAGGGTTCGTTTTCTTGGCACGCGTACGGTACGTGTACCTGGTACTTGTACCAGGTACCACCGTCCCAGGTACAAGTAGCTATGACATATCTGTAGCAGGTACTCCGAGTATCAACTATGTACAAGGTACTGGTACAATGGTACGACAGCGCTTTATACGATTTATAAACAAGCTCAAGCGTACGCGAAGCACGAAATGGTCCTCTTCATTCTGGCCGCGGAACAATGGAAATGCGCCATCGCGCGGGAATGAGCGGAACATCGAAGACAAGTTGGCTGCCTTGACCATTGGCCTGTCGACTAGCCAGAGATATGGCCAAATTGCATTCGTAAAGGTAGTTGTACGCCATGGCTTGTCAAGATCGCTATATCCAAGGAGACGTTGTGGAACACCTGGCCAAGTCAAGATGGACAGAGTTCCGTTGGCAGATTGAACTAAACAATGACTACGAACGTCGAGTTAGTACAACGTGCGCCCCCATGACAGGTATATCCAAGAATCGCAAGATGAAGGGTGAAACCATGGGCTAAGAATTATTTTCCTTTGACGATCCTATCACTTCCCACGGTTTTCCTTCCACTATTCTCAATACTGTTGGCGTGCGACGCCCGATAAAAAGACATCTTCGTCGCTTGATATCGACCTATCCATGCGACATGAATTCCATCTTGTAAAGGATGATATGGTTAGCATCGACTGAAGAAGGCAGCATTACAAGATACGTCGCTGCGTAAGGAAAGACTCCAACATACCTCTGGTAGAGGAGCATTCATCAACTCCTCTGAATCTACCTCGGCGTGATCTGCGCAACGAAAGTCACGATGGTACGTGCAAATATGTCCCTTCGTAAGTTGCCCGCACCATCTGCAGTAATAGATTCCATCAGTGCCGTCATGCGGCTTGTTTTGCACCTTCGTCTTCAATGGTCTTTGGATTAAGTAGCGGCAGGAAACAAATGGACAAACATGACCTTTAGTAAGTTTGTGACACCTGTTGCATTTGTACCCACCGCTTCGCGTCTCTTTCGCATCCTTCTTGTTCTCGTCCACTGCAGGTAGTTTACGAGCTGGTTTGCGCTTCCTCCTACCACCGGGGGGAGCCATCGGAAACTGCGATGCACAAATCGTTAAATGAGTCCAGGGCTTGTGAGTAGCTCGCTGAGTTCGATCCGTCACTTACATCGCTCCTCGAAGTCAGAAATACGATCCAGGAGATCAAAACAGGGGACTGGCGACAAAGGATGTTAGCCTGGAGTGCTAATGCTCCAGTTTTGCGATTTATGAATCCGGGCGATTCGCTACATTCGAGGCTACCGTGAAGTTAAGATCTTGTTTTTGTCTTCAACATCGAGGAGAAAGGCACAAGCACTTGCGTGTTGAAGTTGTCAGTCTTTGCCAAATGAATCGCCTTCCCAAGAAGATTGGGCACTTCTGCGTGGATCTGCAAACTTAGGCCTTATGCAAATCTTTGCATCACCTAGGCAAGACGGCAAGGCAGGCTGCGCACCTCATATTGCTTTTGAGCCCACAGTCCTCTTTTATTCCCATAGCCATTAACAATTGCCCTGATATCGACTACATAGCTTTTTCACGCAAGGCAGCCTCACCAACCAGGACTATGAGCAGTTGTCAACAGAGACAAAACTTGATATCACTTTCAGCTCGACAAATACGCCGCCATCAACTATCCGGGGTAGTGTGCAGATTCGAGGTTACCAGAAAAAGTCAATATCTTGTTCCCGAATTCTGATCCCGTGTAGAAATGTGGTTTGTCTTCAACATCGATGCGAGCCGGCGCTCGCACTTGGGAATTCAAGTTGTCAGCAGCTGCCGTCGGCCTGCTCTTGCGAATTAAGAACTTATTGCTGGCTCTCCGGCAGGGATTGCCAGAGTCAGATGTTGGTATTTATCGTAAGGCCAGTGCTGATTTGCATTTGAGCCATCTATGCCCATAAAAGTCTGGTAGGTGCTCGTTTTGGCCTCGCAACCGACAGCCGCTATCGACTCGTCATCATCATTTTATATCACGGATTTGTGAGGAGACAAAACTGAACCGCCACCGGCCTCCAACAACCAGTGCTACTAGTACTTTAATACGGGAGTGTTACAAGTAAAGTGCGTCTACATGTAGGCACGCAACCCCGTTCCGAACAGGTACTGGGACTACGAAAAGTACCGGTACAGTGAGTAAGAATTCCTCGCATGAACAGTACTAGTACTCTACTCGTCACTCGTCACTCTGTACTCTGTACAGCAATCTACTCTACTGTCGAAGTACAGCCTGGAATTCAGTATCTCTTTGTATGCATGTAAAATGCATTCATTCCTCCTGTCTTCAATTGCGTCACAATATATAAAACAACTACCGTAAATTGCGCCCATTAAGGGATGGGGAATGTACATAAATCACTTTCGAAATCTCTTAATCACCGCAATTTTTTATTTTTAGGATGTACAAGATTCCTGACAGTAGGAGTAGTCAACTACTACTGTAGCATATTCTTGAAGTTCAGAACAAATGGCGCGCTCACTCATTATCACTGCTGGTTCATTGATATTCACTCAACATTGTTGTTACCTTCTTAACAAGAAACCATGACTTCAGACAGTGAAGATGACAATGGTGAACCCGTCAATAAAGGGGCATATCGGAAAGGACGGAGGAGGTTCACAATCCAGGAAAAGGCTGCAATCATTCGGACAGTGGAGCGTTTGATGCAGCAGCATGGCATGACGCGTCGTGAAGCATGTGAGGACCTCAACATAACCTCTGGAATGCATTGGGCATGGAAGCAAAAAATTGATGCAATGCTTGAAACCAAGAAAAACAACATCAAGGCAAAATGCATTCATCGTGGAAAGGATTCTTGTTTGACCGCACACAAACAAGAATTATTGCAATTTATCTTCGAACTCCGTGAGCAAGGAATGGCAGTGTCAGTTCGCATGGTGGCAGTTAGAGCTGCTCAATTGTCTGAGCAATTTCATATGAAATCAAGGGATGCCCAATATCACTCAGCCCGAAGGTTCATCCGAAGTCAGGGGCTCGTCTTTCGCCTTGGGACTAATGAATCACAACGTTCGCCAGCACAGGTTGCTGCTGAGGCCTTGGATTACATTCAGAATGTTGCCCGTCCAAAGGTGTCACAAGAAGGAGGCAGACACGAAGACTTCATTCTGAATATGGATCAGACACCGATTCCATTTACTTACAATGCGAAAAAAACGCTTGAAATTGTGGGGAGGCGCACAGTACATATTCGAAAGTCAACAGGTGACACTAAACGTGCCACATTTGCCATGACGGTCACTGCTTCTGGCAAGATTCTCAAGCCACTGCTTATTTTCAAGGGTGCTCGAAATGGGCGTATTGTGCAACGCGAATTTCCAAACTACGAAAACGACATGATTTATTTGTGTCAGCAAAATGCTTGGATGGACGAGGAAGCCATGATTGTTTGGGTTGAGCAAGTACTTCGCCCACACATTGAGACTGCGCCAGCTGGGATTCTTCCTATCTTGTTTCTGGATTCGTACCGCTGTCACATGATGGCATCAGTAGTCGGTATGATACAAGATTTAGGAGTTGAGGTCGAACACATTCCTGGGGTGTACGTCATTGTGCCAGCCTGTCGACATTGGCGTGAATAAGCCGTTTAAGAACCGGATAAGACAACAGTGGGAGGAGTGGATGATAGCGGAAGGATTGGCGAATGGTACAACATCTCCGCCGACAAGAGAGAACATTATTGAGTGGACTCGGATTGCAACAAACAGCATGCCCTCACAAATGATAAAGAATGCTTGGAGGCATGGCGAGTACTCCTGGTTTCCGCAAGCGCCTGCAGCAGAAGGACCGCCAGCAGTTGTGAATGCCGAGGAAGCCATACCTGCTGTCCTTGACGAAATTGAACGTCGTGAGGAGGAAAGTGAAGATGAGGAAGGCGACGTAGACAGCACAGACACAGAATAAGAGCGAGAAACAGAATGAGTAGTAGTAGAGTAGTAGTAAAAGTTATCTGATACATTTTACGTTTATGCTTTTACCATCGCTCATTTCTTTCATCCTCCTCATTTGCTAGCTACCGCTATCCTTGTCAGCAATGTAATCTTCATCGTCACTATCATCACTAAAACACACGTACACCTTGTGTCCGGTCTTTAAATATCGGACTTCTAATTCATCGACTGGCACCTTTTTCTTGTCCGGCAATCCAAATTTCTTTTTCCTCTTCACTGGCTTTCTCACCCTAGTAGCAGCTGTTGTAGGAGTTGTAGCGGCTGCTGCTGCAGCAGCAGCGGAAGCAATAGGTGCTTGTTTCCTCTGAGGAGACAGCACAGCATCTTTTGGCGCCGAAGCCAATGTCTTCTCCGCAATACGAGTGCTTTGCCTGGATGGCGTTAATTCGTTGATTTCTGCGACCGTTGTAGTAGCTGTTGCAACAGCAGCAGCAAGGGGCTCCTTTCCTCTGAGGAGCCACATTTTTTGGCACCGACGCCATCTTCTCCACAATACAAGTGCTATGCCTGGACGGTGAAAATTCATGCTGGATTTCCGCATTTTCTCTCTTTTTTGCAGGTTGACTTGCCTCCTTAGCTGGAGGGTGCAACACTGTTGTGACGGTGCACCCGTTGTTGTGTTTGTTAAATCTGTCACATTTCCATCATTGCGTCTCATCGACGCATCAATGGATGCACCTGGACTGTCATTAGTATGCTCAAAATCTTCTTTGTCTCCTTCCGAACAATTAGTAAGGGCGCCATTTCTTCTGCACCATCTTCTTCACCTTTTGCAATTTTGGCCAAGAAAGTAGAGGTGGCCTTGCTGGGAATGTGTTTTGCCGCCGACGGAAATCAGAGATAAGTGCTGCAAGACAGCAGCCCATGTTGTGTCGCCACTTCTTTCGCTTGATCGGACTGTCGCTTTCAGGTGAATATACCTCTGTCACTTGCGCCAAAACGCCATCAAATGTTTTGGCGTGAGCAACAAAGTGACGCTGCAAAAATCCAACGCGACACTGGTCAATACCATCGGATACATGATATGCGGCAATTGCGGTTTCTTCTCTACCAACACAGTTGAGAATTTGCACCTTTCTGAGCCTCAAAACGACATCTTCCTCAACAAGTGTGCCACAAACATCATGTTGATAACATGATCGGCCATTGCTGTTGGCTTCTATGCCAACAATTTCCACGGTGATCCCAGTTGGGTGATGAATGCTCATGGCCACTGTGTGCCACCATGCGAGAACGTTGTATAAGCATCCCTTAATCACTGCAAAATTGCGTGATTTAGGATGTACATGAGATTCCGTGAAAATTCCGTCGAAATCTCTTAATCACCGCCATCCCTTAATGGGCGCAATTTACGGTAGTGGGTGCCTCCCAATTGGTCGGACTTTTGGAATACGTGTACGGTAAAAACGAAAAAACCCACGCCTCCCAATTGGTCGGACTTTTGGAATACATGTACGGTATGGGTTGTGCACGGTTGTGTGTAGTGGCAAGCGTGCTGCAAATGATGTGTTTTACAACACAATTAGATGAGGAAAAAAGTGACAAATTCATAGAAATTTGCTAATTTAGATTGCTAAAATACACAGTATTGAAGTTGTTTACAAATCCTGTTGATGATACTGAGGGCACAGTTTTGATATCAGGACCTCCTTATAAACAATGTTGTGCAGAAGATGACCATCAGTAAATATGAAAAGATCATGTGGGTTACGAACTCTTGAGAGAGCAACGTAAAGCTGGCCATGTGCAAATACACCTTGTGGCAAGAAAATGCCAACTCTTCGCAATGTTTGACCTTGACTCTTGTTGATCGTCATTGCATATGCTGGTTGAACTGGAAACTGACGTCGTTTGACTGGAGTACAATGTAGAGTCGTAACAGGGACTACAGTACAGCCAGCGTACAGTACTGTGCAATGACCACCAATAATGCAACTTCACGACGCAACCCGCCGTTAATGAAGCGTTATTTTTTAAAGACGAAAAAACCCACCGTTAATAGAGCGTTATTTGAGTAGGGGTTGAACTTTGGAATGAAAAACTTTGCGTTCATGGGGGGGCCAAGCACCAATACTGGCGAAGCTTCTTGGTTACTGTTACTGTTTACTTTCAGTACTCAACCCTGGCGACGCTCCGTAGTTACTGTTACTGTTTACTTTCAGTACTCAACCCTGGCGAAGCTCCGTAGTTACTGTTTGTACAGTCAGTACTATACGCAAGTACTGCAGTACCCCAGAGTGGTCATACTCCGTCGCACAGTGAAAAAATTCAGACAGTATTCATTTGATCCAGGAGGTTCCGGAAGTTTGGCTTTTTTGCCGTACGGAATACTGGCGGCCACGCATACTATCGTATTCCATTTCGAACGGATCCAGATAAATTATCCCCCCCTTGCACCGATTTCGAATGTCTTGATTATGTGTCCCTTTTTTAATTACCAAACGTGATGTCGAGAGTCTTAAGTACATTGCATCGAAACGACGTGTGCAAACGTCAAATCAACGCATTGTACGTGGAACTACTTAGGGATAAAAGCCATTGGCTTCCAGAAGCCAATGGCTTAAGACAAAAGCTTCTGGAAGTCATTGGCTTAAGCCAAAGGCTTCTGGAAGCCAATGGCTTCCACGCTACAGTCGGCGAAGCCAAACTGAAAAACACACGTTTTAATATTATTGGAAGCTCGTCATCAAAGGTCTAACTTACGGCTTTTCATCTTCAAATAGACAGTGTCGTTCGAACTTAGAGACTTGAATATATGATACGCATTTGACGATGACCCCTCATTATGTCTCGTTTCCTTTATAACGAGTTCCCATAGGAATAAAACACGTTCTTTGATTACCTCGGCGAAGCCATTGGCTTAAGCCATTGACTTCCAGAAGCCATTGGCTTAAGCCAATGACTTTCAGAAGCCACTGGCTTAAGCCAATGGCTTCTGGAAGCCAATGGCTTTTGGACATATCCTTACTAAGTAGTTTAACCACCTTATTTAAACCGTCGTCAGAGAAGTCATTTCCGCTTCCATTACTTAACTTCAAATACAAGTGCTTGTTGTTAATTAAAAAGGATCATTAGCTCACCGTTCCGATTTATATCAGACTTGGATTTATTTAGCTTTTGTTTTGAAGGAATCGCACGTACAGAATTTGTGTAGACAAATGTACGATACGGCATAAAAGCCAGACTTCCGGAACCTCCAGGTACCTCACATTTGATCGGAGTGTCTACTACAGGAAACTGGACGTACAGTACCCCAACCTGGTCGTACTCCGTACCACTACTTTTTTCCCCTACAGTATGCAGTACCATGGTACCAACGTAGGAAACTTCATGAAGTACGGTATATTTTACAGTACCAGGTAGCATTTGTCAAGCAACCTGTTCACAGCAAATTCAATGAGTATTCCATCCAGTAACTTTGAATTAGTACAGTATTGTAGTTCAGTAACGTAACACACTGTCGTTTCAACATAAATTACCGTCCGTTTATGTACTGTAGACCTGTAGTACATGTAATCCACGTAACAGTGCAACATTTGATCCAGTACCCCAGAGTGGTCATACTCCGTAACAGACGGACGGACTGACACACGCACGCACACAATTAATTTATAATATATGGCTGGGTGCAGATTTTGGGTACACTAGGTAGCCGGGCGTAGGCCTGGTACATTGATGGCATCCAAAACATACTAAGTCTACGGCAGAGCTACTGCATAAAGATTTTGCAATTCTAATCAGGATTCATCACAAACTTGAAATCGAAGTCCATGGCACATCGATGCGTTCTGAACTTTGCAAGCAGCTTCTCCAATCCAACAGGACCATACTTGGAGCAGTCTTGTTGAATTTCAGCGCCGACTTGACCGCTGTCAATAGCGTGGTAAGCAATCAGGTATTGCCGTGCTCGTCTTGCGAACTTTCGAATGCGCTCGACTGAAATGACTTTCGCCGACAAACAATGTCTAACTCCTGCAATGAAGTTTTCTTTTCCTTTCTTCTCTTTCAAAGCAAGATTGCGATAAGCCCCTTTGCTACATGCCCACATATATTCCACTCCTTCACCGGCAATTTCAGCGTGGCATTTGGGAGTCAACATGACTTCCACACCAAGTTCCGCTCCGATATGTTCCATCATTCCTTCTTCATTCAAGAAATCTGGACACATGGCCATAAGATGCTTCAAGCTAAAGCTCACATCCACATTGCCGAGCTCGTTCTTTCTTCCGGTAAGTGTGTAGCTCGACAGTTTGCTTGTATCAATAAAACCTCGTTCCCATAAAATCTGAAGCAAACCCTTTGCCTTTCCCACCCATCCTTCCTTGATTTTAGGGACGTCGCCGCGATTGATAGGAATGCCATTGTTCACACAAAGTACAACCAGTTCCTTCTTGTTCTTCCCTTTTGTCTTTATTCCTTTGCCATGCAGCTCAAGGATTAACTCAGACTTGTTCCTCGGAATGATTGTTGCTGGATCAGAATCAAGATCTTGGTCTAGACGATTGCAAATGCGCTCGTTCGGAGTCATCCAGAATGGTCCAACGTCTGTTTCGGTGAACGTCAGACGCTGCGTATGACCAGGTTCAAGGATACGAGGATAAGGGCCAAGGAAGCCAGACTCCCTTTCAATCACTGTCGGGTGCATCGCTGGGGATTTGCCTCCAAATGACTTATTCATCCTTGACGCATTCAGACCATCAGGGCGTTGTTTGGCGTGTCCCGATGAATGGTCGAACAAAAACACGAAGTGATAGTTTGGATGCATAACCTTTAGACAGTCGACCACGTCTTCAAACTGTAGGACCATATGGTTGTAGTCCCAGTAGCCTTCTTTGTTTTCTCCGTAGTCGAAGTAAGTCAGGAATGGAGACTTGCCAGCTGAAAGCTGCGGTTTGAGGGAAGAGCCATACACGTCCATAGCCGCTTCCTCGTCTGCATATCTGGCTCCACGTCGTATCTCGTTCACGGAATTGAGTGTGTCTAGATCTAATTCCTGGATTAAGCCGTACTCCCTGCCGATGAATGAGGATATCATCACCCCTGCTCCTTCGTCCTTAGGGAGCAGGGGACGCTCGCCCTTCGGACCTGTCCACATCTTTGAAACAAACGAGAATTGCTTGAAGATTGCTTCATCTTGTCCAATAAACATAACGATCGGCTTATTTATGTCCCTTCTCACACTCAACTGTCCTCCAAATGGCCCCGCAAGATTGCCGATCTTATCACTGGGAATGGAATCAATGTGATACTCCACCATGTCGACGTTAGTGATGGGATCGACATATCGATAGCCACAGTTCTTTGCGATGAGATCTTGTGCCTCTAGTATTTTAGCAGCTAAAAGACTAAGCTGAATCCATCGGTAAGCCTGAACTTCATGAGCAATGTATCGCTTGGTGAAGACCGGGCGATATGCAAGAGTTTCGGGCTTCTCGTGTCCGTCAACGAAGTAATGCTTGCTCCGGTTTTTATATCGGAAACCGGCCGAATGCATCCATCTCAACACCGTGGCCATGGATACTTTCGACAAACCATAACTCTGAAGGAAGTCCTTCGTATCATGGGAAAGCTCATCTATATTAGCAGACCGCTGCGATGATAATACTTCGTCGTCGTCACAAGATTCAATTTCTTGGAGGCCACTCTCTACTCTCGCTCTCATTATTGGAATTAATGTTTCGAGCACATACGTGTGCATCCTCTCCACTGACAGCTCTTTCAAAATGCTCACCCCATACTTCTTGAAAGCATTCATCGCATCTGGATTCTCGAGAAAAAATGGAGGCAGTCGACTCTTTGGAGCAGGACTCTTTATAAAGGCATCTTTTGGGCTGTATGCCAATCGTCGGTGCCATCTCGCGAGTGGCCGCCAATGGGAGTAAGTCTCAATTCCAATGTCATTCATTAATTGGATGGCATGTTCAAGACAAAGCTGCCAAGTCCACCTTGATTGATTGGTCACCTCGTCGACAAATTTCCGCAATGCACAGGCGAGGTACATACTCCTTTGCCGTAGAATGAAGATGTCGTGTTCGGAACACAGATCATCTTGATCACCACCATCCACAACTTCCCTCCAATCAGCGGCATAACAATTGACTTTCTCAAGCTTCTCTATCCGATCAATCACAATTTTCTGCACATCGCAGTCTATGCCATACAATGCTTTTGGAGCAAAGAGCTTTCTCGAATCACCAGAATCCCAGTATGACATTGCACAAGAAGGCGGGGAGAGCGCTTCCTCTGCGGTCACTGACAACAAACAAGAACTCCCAGATGGCTCAATTGCTTCTTGATCGGCACCAGTAACATTAAATTTGCGTTTCTTGTTTGCCACTGCAGAAGCTCCATCTGGAATAGTATATTGCGAGGACTTGAAGTCAACATGCTGCCGTGTCCTCGGAGGCAGCGGCTTTGATGCATTTTGGTCTTTCCAAGTTAAAGAATTGGATGTGGTTGGGTAGGATTGAGGAACAACTCTTGCAGTCACTTGGAAGAAATCATACTTCACCTGCTTTCGGCCTTCTTCCCTTGTCTTGAAGTCGTGTCGGAAGAGTTTGAGACCTTCATCGCCATCAGCACCCACAAAAATGTTGCCTTCGATGGACTTCTCATGATACTCCCTGTTAATGATACGTAGGAGTTCGGCCTTTTTGATCTCTATATTGCCTTCAAGTTGATATCTTGTATTGATTTCGTCGACCAATGTCTGCGCTTGCCACCATACGTCATGTAGCCGAACATCTTGAAAAACGGCGTTGAAACTGCTTATCACAAACTGATTACGCGTCCGAATACCGAGGAGCTTCGACGCATTTCCACTCATGATGAGCAAGAGGATGATGTTTGTACAGGAAGGCTCCACGGTATATCAAGGATTGGTTTAGATGTGCTCTATCATTGTCGATGGTTGGAGAAGCAAGTGATTCGGCGTGTCAATTAATTTTCAATATGCGCGCGCTAAATAAATAGTAGTACTAGTACGTAAAGCTCTACCTTGCGAATCATTTTCGTGCACCCAGCCATAG